>PVJN01033583.1:0-23322 GCA_004026805.1 Lasiurus borealis | reverse complement strand
GTCCTAGGTGTATGCTATGGTTATGTATAGTTGACATGATCTTACCACAACTGAGAACACAGTGCTATTGATTAACTGTTTTGGTGGAGAGGAAACAATATCAAGTAAAAATAAATGTTCAACCTTACAAATAATTTTTAAAATGCTAATTTAAAAATTTAATTCCTTGCCTCAAAGATTGGTAAAGAAAAAGGGTACTGTCCCATATTGGCAAGAGACTGGGTATTTCACTCTTTACTTCCAAAAGTCCATTTTGGTACAGACTTTTTCATACTGCCTATTTCTCTATTATCCCTCAGCTTAATTGCCCCTTCCTTAATCCAAATAAATATTGTCCTTTCTTATCCATCAGTGTTTAATATTTTATAGATAACCCTATATATTTATTAATATGTTTACTGGTTTATTACCTGCTATCTCTACTAGATTATAACTCCTGGAGGGTTGGTACCATAGCTATTTTGTTAATTGCTCTTTCTCTAGCACCTAGTACTATGTATGGCACCTAGTACTAGTAAGATCTCAAATTTTCAATTGATATTTGTTACTTAGTGCTATTTGTAGTAGAGAAGTTTTAAATAATTTAAATGGCCAGCATAGGTGTTTTTTAAAAAATTAGTAGATTCCGTCAGTAAACTGCTTTGCATCACTAAATATATTGATGTAGAAATGCATCTACTTACAGTAATGAGGCCAAGAAATATAAGGAATGATAAAAACTTTCCAAAATAGCAATAGCAATCTGGAAAAATTTGGGAGAAAATAATTTTTCTCATTGACTCTAAAATGCCATGATCTTAAGACACATCATCTATACGGTAATCTTAACCATATTTGTGAGGGTGGCACTTCCACATCAAATGTGAGCATCCATTGGAACACATAGTCTGATTCCAGAAACATGAGCATAAGAAAGAAAATGCATAAGAGAATCTAATATGTATAAAAATGTCTGGAATATTATACACTACGGTGTGAATAATATAATTTATATGTTCTGAGAAATACATTAGGCGATTTCATCTTTGTGTGAGCATCATATAGTACATTTACACAAACCTAGATAGTTTAGCCTACTATTGTAATTATATATACTATACTTTTTTAGGACAGGTGGCACAGGTTTGTTTACATGAGCATCACTACAACTGTAATTTTGAGTAATTGTAGTGTAAGCCCTGACAGTTGACTTTTCTTTTTGTAATGCTAGATATCCACTTCAAAGACAACAATCTCAGATAAACATTACCACTCAACTAGATAAAGAACTAGGCTGCTTCCCCCATGAAATCCTAGGCTTCCATCCTTGACCACCATAAAAACAGAACTCAGGCCTGTGTGCTCCCTCAGCTCATTTTATTCTCTATCTCTTAGTCCCTGGTGTACCTTGTATATGCCAAAGCCTGTAAGTAATAAATTTATTCTGTTCAACATTTCTTAATGGTTATTGCTGAAAGGCATCTTACAATTGTAATAAGAACAACAGGGGTTGGTTCAATTGTAATATTGGTTTAGAAAGGGAAGAGGATCTTGAGAAGCTCATGTGGGCCTAGTTGAGGGACCCCAGTCATTTCTAGCTTATAGCATTACTATCAGTAAACTGAGACTGGCAAAAAAGAGTAAGGCATTGTGCTATAACATTAGGAAGACTACCATGTCACCTAGTTATAGGAATTTTTCAGCTCCATTAGAATTTTAGAAGACCGCCATTGTTATGTGGCATAACCAAACATCATTATGTGGCATATGACTGCGTTATTTTTCTGGATAGGTATTTTATGGTACTTATTTAGTGGTACTTTAATACTCTGAGAGATGCACAACATACATTAGAACATTAAAGGCTATGAGAAGTCTTACAGTAAAGGTGCCTATTTGCCGTTGTTTATCCTAGAATTTTCCAGATATATTTGATTTTCCACTTGAAACATTTGTTTACATTCTGTATAAATACATACAAGGCAATTATGCCTTGGATGATTATTCAGAATATTGTCATCCCATGTGGTATGTTGTAAAAGACAAACTAATAATCAAATGTCCTTGTTTCTGCTTTTATGGATGGCAATATTGGTTTGATGAAAACAAAACCAAATAATTGGGTTTGAGCAAATATATGTGTGTGACTTGAGGCAGAGGAAAATGGAGGATTCTTGTGTGTGTGTGTGTGTGTGTGTGTGTGTGTGTGTGTGTGTGTTGCTGAAAAAAATCTGTGGAATTGGAAGAGGCATTAATAAGAACAACTAGTTCAAATATGGAAAAACCAAACTCAGAGAGAAAAAAGTCACTAGTTTGAGACCACATGTCTCCCACCTACCACCTACCAGTTTAGTTTTATTTCTGCTATGCAATCTATGCAATTTTGTTTTCTAATCTTCCCAGGTAGAGGAGAAAGTGTTAAGAAAAGAGTAGAAAAAACAGCTTTGTAAGGTAAAAAGGATTCTGTCATATTTTATTTTAGTCTCAGAGAGACTCTGTCAAGGAACAGAAAAGGGGTTAGTATGTAAAAATTGCTAAGTGGGTCAAAAATCAAAGTAGGTTAAGTGATGTGCTTTAGGTCCCATGGTTAGTTATAGTACTAGGACTAGAACACTAGAACCCAAGTATGCTGATTACTCTATTTGCCATCTCCCAAACACACACACACACACACACACACACACACACACACACAATATTCCTCTTCTGTGCCTTAGGAGGTCAACTCCAGCAGAACATATAAGTTAAGTACTACATGCAAATTGATATCTGAATGCAATATATATATATAAGAGGCCTGGTGCAAGAATTCGTGCATGGGTGAGTTCTGGCCAGCCTAGCCAGGGTGAGAGGACATGGATGGTTGGCTGTCCTGCCTGCTGGTTGAACTCCTGATTGAGGGAACAATTTGCATATTAGCCTTTTATTATATAGGATATACACTGAGTAGTCAGATTATTATGCGTTCAGATATCATAATAATATGGCCACTCAGTGTATATATTATACTAGAACCCAGTGGACAAAATTCATGGAATAGTAGGACTTCCTTTCCCCAGCTGCTGGCACTGGCTTCCCTCTGGCACCCAGACTTCACTTACAGCCCTCGGTTCATCCAGAAGGTTATCTGGAAGGACATCAGGAAGGATGTACAGTCTAATTACCATATTATGCTTTTATTGTTATAGATTATATTATATTATATTATATTATATTATATTATATTATATTATATTATATTATATTAATTTTATACACTTCCAAAAGTGGTAGTGATCTTTCCCCATTGAGGTATGAGATTGAAGGGTGGGATATAAGTAACAGAGTAAGGGGAAGAGTCAGGTGGAAATACTAGGCCATTTGAAGAAAACATGTCAGCTAGTAGGAATATTAACATAGTGTACTTAAGGGCAATGCAGTCTAATTGGAGAAATGAAATGAACACACTTTACAAAGATCACAAATGTTTTAATGATTCAAATTCTGGAAGCTGATATTTAAATCAATTTTGGGAACTTGGTTTTCATTTTTCTATAAAGAACTTTTATGGTGTCTCCCCTTCAAAGCCACAACATAAAAGAATATTTAACCAAGAACATATTTGAAATTATGATTATTGGTAAATAAAAATATGGGGATAAGGTGATGTCTCCTGTCCCTAAGAACAGAGTCGCGCACACTGTGGGAACCAGGCTGTGGGAAAGCTGCTTCTGGAGAGGTCCGGGGATGTGGGGCAGGGTGTGATCACTAAGTGTGGAAGCAAACACTTGGAGCTGTTGACAGAGGGGAGCTCTGGAAAACGACTCATTTTGATCTGAGGCAGAGGGACAGCCTGGGAGTTATTACAGTGTCCCAGCTGCAAAATCCCCACAAACAGGTTTTGAGAACCACAGAATAACAGGATCTGAGCATAGCCTAGAGACGTCCTCTGCTTAGTCTCAGAGGTCAATTCTGAAACACTGCCACCCCAATGGATGATGCACAAATTGACTCTCGCATAACCACAAAAGAATAAAAACATTAAAACACAACTCAGCAATGGAATACAGGGAACTGCAATACCCGCCCGACTGGGAAACAGAAGTACCAAACAAAAGAACAGTGGAAGTGAATGACCATTCTATTTTTTTTTCTTTTTTTAAAATTTTTCTTTTTTTATATTTGCACACTTTAATTAAAAAAAAACCACTATGTTTTCTTTCCTATTCAATTGATTTTACCTTTTTAATTATTACATTTTTGTTTTCAACTAGTATTATTACTACTACTACTATTTTACCTTTTTTGGAAAAAAAACAAGTGGCATTTTGTTTTCCCTTTATTTTACTTCGGGATTAGAGTTCTACATTCTATTTCATCTTTCCTTTAGCATAATTTTACTCTATCTCAACTTTACCTTTATGCCAACACTTTCCTTCTAACTTTCCCCATTTTGTTGTCTTGTTTTCCCTTTCCCTTTTCCAACTTTAGATTATCCCTATTCTTTCTCTTTACCTGGACAAAATTTCACACCACTTATATATCAATTTCAAATCCCCTCCTCCAAGTCCATGCAAATCTCTCTCTTCTTGTCTTCACTATCCAAAAAGTTGTTTTTCTCTATTTTGTTGCTATTTTCCTGAACTGTGATTATATCGATTTTTTATACTTTTTGGTGAGATTGCTTTAGCTTATTCTACTTGTTTTATTTTACTTTTTGTTTGCTTTGTTTTGCTTTGTTTTGGTCTCTTTTCCCTTGCCTCTCTCAATACCAGTTGTTATTTGTAGTTTGTATTAATCTCCAGGTACTGGTTGCCTGCATTTGTTGGGATTAGTGACTGTTCTATTGGTGTTTTCTCCTGACATCTATATTTTGTTCCCCCTTTCTCTCTTATCCTCTTTATTTGCACTCTGACTTTTTTCTCTTTCTCTTTTCTTCTTCTTCTCCTTTTTATTTTATTTTATTTTATTTTATTTTATTGTTCATTTATTTCTTTTTCTCCCTCTCCCAATTTGATTTTGGCATTTATTTCTTTTCATTTTTCCTCATTTTTGTCTTCTCTTTCTCTACTTACCCCTAATTTGTCTTTCATTGGTGGTCACCGTATTTGTGAATATTAACATCCTGAATACATTTGTATTCAGTGCCTTGTGTATTGTACCTGGTCGTGTTATAGTTTGTGCCTTTCAATCAAAGTAGGAGAGAGAACTACATAATCAGACACCCAGAGAAGAAATACCATGGGCAAAAAAAGAAACAAACCACATAAGACAGAAAGGCAGGTATCACCAGAAAAGCAAGTAAACTAAATAGAAGCAGAAATAAGCCTGCCAGAGAAAGAGTTCAGAGAAATGATCATAAGGTGGATGAAAATAATGGAAGACAAAATCAACAATGTAAGAGCCAAGAGGAAATGAAGAAGAAGCATGAAGAAATGCAGAAGCAGCAAGAAGAAATGCAGAAGAACCTAGAAGAAATGCAGAATAATAAAGAAGAAATGAAAAATGACATCACTGCTAATAAAGAACTCAATAGAAACATCAAAAGTAGACTAAAAGAAGCAGAGGACCGCATCAGTGAGCTAGTAGACATGGTAGGAAAAAATACCCAAATTCAGCACCTTCTAGAAAAAAAAAGTTTAAAAATAAAAATAAAAAGCTTTTGCACAGCAAAATAAACCATCAATAAAACAACAAGAAAGACCACTGTATGGGAGAACATATTTGTAAATGTTATAACTGATAAAAGTTTAATCTCCGACATTTACAGCCAACTTATATAACTTAATAAAAGGAAGATAAGTGATCTAATAAAAAAAATGGTCAACGGACCTAAATAGAACCTTTTCAAAAGATGACAAAGGAATGCCTAGAGACACATGAAAACATGTTCAAAGTCACTAATTATCTGAGAGATGCAAATCAAAACGACAATGCGATACAATCTTACACCTATCAGAATGGCAATCATCAACAAACCTACAAATGACAAGTGTTGGCGAGGATGAGGATAAAAAGTAACCCTTGAGCACTGTTGGTGGGAATGCAGACTGGTGCAGCCACTGTGGAGAACAGTATGGAGTTTTCTCAAAAAAAACTAAAAATGGATCTCCCATTTGACCCAGGAATCCCACTCTTAGGAATTTATCCTAAGAAAATACAAACACCAATCAGAAAGGATTTATGCACCCCGATGTTCATAGCAGCACAATTTACAATAGCTACAATTTGGAAACTGCCTAGGTGCCTGTCAGCAAATGAGTGGATCAGAAAACTGTGGTACATCTACACAATGGAATTCTATGCTTCCTTGAAAAGGGAGGAACTCTTACCATTTGCAGCAACCTGGATGGAAATGGATAATCTTATGCTTAGTGAAATAAGACAGTCAATGAAGGAGAAGCACCACATGATCTCACTCATTTTTGGATAATAAAGAACATTGTAAATTGATGAACAAAAAGATAGATACAGAGGCAGTAAAGCATCAAACAGACTGTGAAATTATAGCAGGAAGATTAAGGAGAGGTGCATAGATACAAGTCCTTTGATTGATCTCTTATCTCTTATGGTGAATATGGTCCATCTCAAGATACTTGTGAATACTGGTTTAAATGCTTTAGAAGTGATGATTTCAATATGAAAGCCAAACAATATCCAGGTCAACTGAAAAAGTTTGAAGACCAACAATTACAAGCATTATTGGATAAAGATGCATGTCAAACTCAAAAACAACTTGCAGAAAGATTAAATATTGCTCAGCAAACAATTTCTGATTGTTTACAAGCAATGTTAAAGATTTTAAAGGAAGGAAAATGGGTGCTACATCAACTGAATGAAAGACAAATGGAAAACTGAAAAGTCATCAATAAATTTTGCTTCAATGGCATGAAAGAAAGCCCTTTTTTGCATCAAATTGGACTGGTGATGAAAAGTGGTACTGCAAATGTTAAGAGTTACTTCTTTTTTACAGCAGCATAATATTCCTTTGTATAGATGTTCTCCAGTTTTCTAATCCACTCATCTGTTGATGGGCATTTAGTCTGTTTCCAAATCTTAACTATTGTAAATTGTGCTTCTATGAACATAGAGGTGCATATATCTTTTCTGACTGGTGTTTCTGTTTCTTGGCATATATTCCTAAAAGTGGTATTACTGGGTCAAATGGCAGTTCCATTTTTAAATTTTTGAGGAAAAAAATGTTAAGAAAAGTGGATTTATTTTGAGAGTCCAAAATGCACAAAATCATGGATTGATCTAGGTCAACCATCAAATTGACTGCAAGGCCAAATCACTGAAAAGTGATTTGTTTGGTGAGATCAGGAAGATGTGTATTATGAGCTTCTAAAACTAGGTGAAATCATTAATACTTATAGCCACAGACAACAAATAACCAATTTGAGCCATGCTTTGATCATGAAATGACCAAAATGTTCCAGAAGACACAGCAGAGTAATTTTGCTTCATGATGACGCACCATCACACACTTCAAAACTAGTTTAAAGACACATTAAAATACCTTGCATCTGAGTATTAACCCACCCGCTGCCCACTGTATTCACTAGATCTTGCTCCTTCAGATTACCACTTGTTCTGATCCATAGCACATGCAATTTCTGGGCAGCACTTCAAAATATACAAAGAAGTGGAAAATTGGGTCTTTGAATTGTCTCAAAAACAAGAATAGTTCTATTGGGAAGGTATCCACAGATTACCTCAAAGATGAGGAAATGTGTAGCTAGAGATGGACATTACTTTGAATAAAGCACTTTTGATATTTCTCTTGAAATTATCGTGTTTTCTTTGATTATAAAAATCTGCTGTTATTTACTTATACACTTAGTATACAAATCTTAATAAAGCAAACCTGGCCAGCCTGCTATTTGGTAATATTTTGTGACATACTGGTTTAGGTGGATACATACAATTAAAAAGTATTACAAGCTCCATAGTCTTCAAAATTTTCTTTTTATTTATTCATTAGAATGCTCAACTGATCTAAAAAAAGGTGAGGTTTGACGCTAATCCAAAGAGATTACAATAGCTTGAAGTGATGTGGGAGTATGCAGTAAACAGGATAGGGTAGAATAATATGGGGAAATACCTCTTAGAGGAATTAGAGGTGGGCTTTGAAGAGAGTGGTATGGATTGGTAGTGGAGGGGAATGAATTGTTACAGAAGAGGAATGTTGTGTTAAATAATGATAAAAGGAAGGTTCAATAAAGTATTTTAGCACACCAAAATGAGGTTTAGGTAAGGGTGATAGAAGATAAGTTAATGTACATGGAATTAACTTGGTAGGCAATAAGGAGGCAAAAGTGCCATTACATAATATTGCAATAGGAAGTGGCAGGATGTGATAAAAAAAAAAGTATATAGCCATGATCATAGCCATGGTATGTTTTGGTGGTTACCAAATCTAGATTAGAAAATACAGATGCCTAAGTGGAATTACCAAAAGATTTTAATTAAAGGAGTGGGATTGATAGAGGTGAGCATAGGAAGTCAATGGTGACATGTGAGAGAGGTGAGGACCATGGCCAGATCTAGGGATCAGAACACCTGGCCTGCCTATCTCCAAATTCTGTGAACACAACTACCTACCCTTTTTTTTTTTGACAGTTCTCATATTGTTATTTCTTCCTGGGATGCCTTTCCTCTATGTTTCCTAGAAAATTCTGCCCATATCATCATCATCATCATCATCATCATCATCATCATCATCATCATCATCACTTTACTACTATTATTATTACTATTAGAGGCCCAGTGCACAAATTCATACATGGGTGGGGTCCCTCAGAGTGGTCTGCAAGGATCAGGCTCCAGCTCACACCCCCAGGCTCACAGCTCCAGCTCAGGCCCCCAGCCTCACATCTCCACAGCCCCACCTGGCACCCCACTGTGACCTGGTGCTGCCCCCTCACCCACTCCACCATCCTGCCTACAGAACAATTGATTGGGGATGAGCCCCTCATCTGCTCCCTCATCTTCTGGGAGCCTGGCAGTGGCTCCTCCCTGCCATCACCCCCTGCTCACACCGGTCTTGGTCTGGTGCTGCCTGCTCCCTGCTCCACCATTCTGCCGCAGTCCCCTTCTCCTAGGAGCTCATCTGGGCCCGAAGCACCTCCACTGCCACCCACTGCCAGGGCTGAGTTGACAACACCCGCCATGTTCCATACTGCCCCCTGGTGGTTAGCGTATGTCATAGTGAGTGAGTGAACTCCTGGTCGAACAATTGGCATATTAAGCTTTTATTACATAGGATTATATTGCTATTACTATTCAAGGTCCAAACCAGATGTAGCTTCCTCTGAGAAGTACTCTATGGTACATATCTATCTTCCAATTGCTGTAACTTCTCTTATGGTTACTATGGGACAAGATATGAGGAGACCATAGAACTGGAGTTCAGAGGGGAATTGGAGGAACTCAGCCAGTCCCAGGCTATGAAGACTAAGGGAAGTATCTGAAAGGCAGGGTGGAAGTCATAAACAAAGGGAAGCTAATGATATCATCATCACTTCTTCATTTACTCTCTGCATGATTGAACTGTATTGCAGTTTGTCTATTCCTGCTTATGTGGAACCAAAGAGCATGTTTTTTATGTTTAACCAACCTAATCCTTATAACATGAATAAATACTTTTAAATTTCTCCTGCAAACAAACCAGGGATTAAGGAAAAATGTAGTGTAAGCACACAAGAACAGTAAGAAAATGGCAGAGCTAATGCCATTCTGCTCCCAAAAGGATCTACTCCTAGAAGTAGCTCATGTCAGGCACATTACCAAATCAAAACAGCAACAATTTAATTAATAAACTTAGAGGAAGTGGTCCAAAAAAGATCTGCCAAAAGTCTTTGCGAGGTATTTTTTGAAAGGGAGGGCTCACCAGTCATTAACACAAAGAACTTAGAATTGGAACTTCATATTGTACAATGAAGGATTGGACTAAGATTTTGAAAAAGAAGGTTATTAAACACTTTGATATCTATACAGACATTAGTGTTCTGGGCTGCAAACATAATGTTCTGGGCTCAAAACATTGCACAGCTCCTCTGTTTCCCCAGGAGGGAGGGTGCATTGAGACAGAGGAAGATGGAGTAGGTCACTGAACAATGGGTCGGTTGGAGTTTGGGGGGAGAGGGTGGTTCATGCTCCGGTCAAGCGTGCCCAGGTGTTGTACCTGTGCCCTGAGTTTCTTGGAAATGACTGAAATAACTTTTGTAATTTTTAGATTATCATTGTAAGAGTCCTAACTCCCTCTCGTGGTTTCTGAGTATAAATTTTCTGTAACACATGTGGTCTGGACTGCAGTTCAGCCTTTGCCGTGGTGAAGTGCTCCAACTGTAGTCATTGGCCAACTTAATAAGGCCTCATAATTTTTTTTAAAAAATTATTAATTTTTTTTATACATATCTCCCCATTGCCCCCCTCCCTCCCAGGCATAGATAGTAAAGCTTCAAACAGACTGTGAAATTACAGCAGGAAGATTAAAGTTAGGTGAGCTAGATAAGAGATCAATCAAAGGACTTGTATGCATGCATATAAGCATAACCAATGAACATAGACACTGGGGGGTTGGGGTATGCCTGGGAGGGCTCATAAATTTTGATCTCTGTTTCTGGTGGTCATCTCTTGCAGGTTGCCCCACAACAATTAGTTTAATATATTTTTAGCGAAAGTAAAAAACATTTTATTTTTTGTTTTGTAATGTATACAATGATTAGTTTGATTTACGGAATGTTTATAAGCAATGATCTAGCTGTGTGACCTTGGGTTAATCACTTTCCCTCTCTGAGCCTCAATTTCTTCAGTTATAAAATGAAAGAAATTGAGCTAGATGATCTGGAAGGTCCTTTGCATCCATAGCATCATATGTTCAATGTATTCTGCTGCTTAGTGATGTAAGAAAATTCTGTGCCAGGCAGCCTGTGAAGCTACATTTTACTAGCTAGCTGTGGCTCATTTTCTTGAGAAGGGTTGAAGGCATATGTTCATTCTAACTCTGTTTTTAGAGAGAAGCCACTTTTACCTTTAATTGCACTGTCTTCCTCTTACCAATGTCTGACAGGCATCTTTAAAGTGGAGTTAGCAGCATAGGCAGAGTTTACAGTCAACCACAGAGTGGCAAGTACAATTGTTTAATTATCTCATTTTACTATATGCTTAATTGAATACCACATTTATTCACATAACTTGTAAGTTATTTAATTTTTTTTTCCTGGTTGCTCCAGTTGATAGCTGTGAAACAAAAGGTCTAGCTTCAGCAGTTTGAAAGCTTCATTAGAGCAGCTGAAGATCTCTGGCAGTGTTTTTTGAATATTTTCACTTTCAGTTAAAAAACTTCAGTATATCTCTTTTAGATGGTCTGCCCAAAATTCCAGAAAGGCTCCTACTTCAGTTGACAAGCAATAATCCCTAATTGTAAGGTAAAAATATAGCAGAAGAAATGTTACTTTTTTTTTCTCAAAATTGGAGGAGAAGAGGGAAAAATGGGCAGCTAGGCAAATAAACAAGTAAGTTTGGTCTTCCCATCAATGACTGATTTAGTAAAGACTTATCTAGCTATGTGACCTTGGACAAGTGACTTTCTCTCTCTAAGCCCCAGTTTTCTTAATTATAAAATATGTTAATAGAACTTAAGAAATGTATCGAGAACATGAGAGGATTTTATCCCCATTAATTCTTTTTATTGTTATTCCTAGAGACAAAACTCTGAGCCCCCTTTCATATACTTCAGGCTTTCCCCTAAACTACCAAACCTTGTCTCCTTATTTAAAAAACAGAAATATGTGCTTAAAATTTCTGCAGCATTCATTGGTTCAACATTCCTAAGTGCCTAAATACCTTGTCAGAAAATCTTGTTACATAATTAATTTTTATACAGCTACAACTATACCAATTTACTGTCAATAACTGACTTTTCCATAATTTATAACCCACAGATCTATCAACCATTCAAGCTGGATAAAGGGAGCTGACAATTATTAGATCAATGGTTCTTAAACAAGTCTCTTAGTGGGAAGGAATCACTTGGGAAGCTTATTAAAATGTCAATTCCTGAACGCCACTAACAAAGATTCAGATTCAATGGGTTTGGGTACCACTGAGGAATTTAACATTTTAACAAGTACTCCAGATGATTTCACTGCAGTGACTAGTGGAATGGTCGCCATTGGAGAAACATTTCTCTTGAAAGATGGTAATGGAGAGAATGCCAGTTGCTGCTTAACATTTTTGAATATCCTGGCATATCTTTTCCCCCCAGTCCAAGTTGTATTCCAGATTAAAAAACAGATCTAGAGAGAAAATATTATGAACCTAACATCACACAATGGCTTAGCTGCTTGAGGACAGAGAAACTGTCCATCATACATACTACCTTAATCTTGGGAGTATCTCTGAGGGGTGATTTCAGCATGCTTGGAGTCAGCCTGAGTGGTCCTGCTGAATTATGAAAGTGTATGTGCAAGGTGCTGATTCCTAGTCAACGTGTTAAACACATCAAGTAATAGTGTTGCTTTTAAAACATGGGTTTAAGGAATTTGGGGATGGCTTATGCCAGCATTAAAAAGAATGTCATAATTTCTTTTTAAAAACTATTAAAATATAGCTAACATACAATATTATATTAGTTTTAGGTGTACACCATAGTTACTTGTTATTCAACATTTATATAACTGAAAGAAGTGATCACCATGTTAGGTCTAGTACCCACCAGACACTATACAATGTATTACAATATTCTTGACTATATTTCCTGTGCTGTACATTACATTCCTATGATATTTATTTGATAACTGGAAATTTGACTATTTTATTACATTTTTTGCCCTTCCATCCACCCTATTCTGTTCTGGCAACCATCAGTTTGTTCTTTATATATATATAGGTCTGTATCTCTTTTATTTTGTTTGTTCAGTTGTTTTGTTCTTTAGATTACACATAAAAGTGAATTTATATGGCCCATGAAGCATGGCTCAGTGGATGAGTATTGACCTATGAACTAAGAGATTTTAGTTTGATTCTTGTTCAGGGCATATGCCCAGGTTGCAGATTTGATCCTCAGCAGGGGGCATGCAGGAGGCAGCTGATTAATGATTCTCTTTCTCATTGATGTTACTACCTTCCTCTCCCTCTCCTCCCTGAAATATACACATTAACACACACACACACACACACACACACACACACACACACACACACATTCATATGGTATTGCTTTCTTTATTGAGGTATAATTTCCATATAGCATTATTTAGATTCAGGTGTAGAACATAATGATTCAGTATTTGCATATTTTGCCAAATGATCACCACAGTAAGTCCAGTTATCATGTCACCTTATATAGTTACACAATTTCTTTTTCTTATTATGTGGGATTTTAATATTTACTCTCTTAGCAACTTTGAAATAATATGCAATACAGCATTATTGACTGTAATCACCATGCTGCACATTACATCTCCATGACTTATTTTATAGCTGGAGGTTGGTACCTTTTGACCCTCCTTTGATCTTGTTTATGCTCTCCATAAAGTGTCTTTATGAGAGGAAATAGAACTATGCAGACTATTTTCTCCTAGTTCAGAGAAGTGAAGTGACTTCTCCGAAATTGAAACCCAGTGTAGAAGGAACAATTTTGGAGTTTCCTGTCTTAGCTTTGAGCTGATATCCTAAGCTGTATTTTTTTAGAGCATTATTATTGGCATTAAGCATAAAAATAGGACAGAATGGAAAACAAGAAAATACACTAACCTTAGTCCTTTTACTTACAAGTTGGTCTGTGTAACTCCATTGACCAATGTTAGGTTTGGAGGAAACAAAAAGAAACAATTGATAAGAAAAATGCCCTCAGATGCTTGCCGCAGCTTTCACTACTAAATAATGATCCCCAATTTCCATTAGCAGCTGGAGTGAGCAGTTAAACTGGGGGTAACATACTTTATTTCCACAACTTTGGTGTCACAGAGGTAAGACAGAGTGGAAAGGATCACTCTTAACATGAAACAAAATAACATCTGCAAAACTGGGGTTCAAGAAAGAGTGGAAACTGAGCAAGGATTAGAGAACCTGTTTGAAGAAATACTGACAGAAAATTTCACCAATATAGGAAAGAAAAAACCCACACAAATCCAAGAAGCTGACAGAATCCCAAGCAAAATGAACCCCACAAAACTGGCACCAAGGCACATTATAATTAATTTGGCAAACACCAACGACGAAGTAAGAATCTTAAAAGCGGCCGGAGAGAAACAGAAAGTAACCTACAAAGGAAGCCCTATAAGACTAGCTACAGATTTCTCAACAGAAACTCATCAGGCCAGAAGGGAATGGAATGAAATATACAAAGTCATGCAAAGGAGGGGTCTGAATCCAAGAATAATGTACCCTGCAAAGCTTTCAATCAAAATTGAAGGTGAAATCAGAAGCTTCACAGACAAAAAAGAACTAAGGGAATATATTACCACCATACCACCAATGGAAGAAATGTTAAAGGGTCTGCTGTAATAAAAAGAAATAGGAAACGAAGAAGGAACTCTGGGGTAAAGACTAAAAATGGCGACAGATAAGTACCTATCAATAATAACTTTAAATGTAAACAGATTAAATGCTCCAATCAAAAGACATAGGGTAACCGATTGGATGAGAAAACATGATCCATATTCCTGCTGTCTACAAGAAACACACCTCAGAAAAAGAGATGCACACAGATTGAGGGTGAAGGGATGGAAGATGGTATTTCAGGCAAATAGAAATAAAAAAAAAAGCTAGGGTTGCAATACTTATATCTGACAAATTAGATCTCAAAGGGAAGGACATAACAAGAGATAAAGAAGGCCACTTCATAATACTAATTGAAACAATCCAACAAGAAGAAATAACTCTGGTAAACATATATGCACCCAATATAGGATCACCTAAATACATAAAAAAAAAAACTCCTGGAGGATATTAAGGGAGAGATTGACAGCAATACAATCATAGTAGGAGACTTTAATACCCCACTGTCATCATTGGACAAATCCTCTAAATAAAAAAAAAAAAAAACAGCAAAGAAACATCAATCCTAAATGATTCACTAGAGCAGACGGAATTAATTGACATCTTCAGAACATTTTACCCCAAAGCCACAGAATATACATTCTTCTCTAGTGCACATGGGTCATTTTCAAAGATAGATCATATATTGGGTCATAAGAAAAATTTCTTCAAGTTCAAGAAGATAGAAATCATATCAAGCATTTTCTCAGACCACAGTGGCATAAAACTGGAAATCAACTATCATAAAAACAACAGAAGGAAATAAAACACATGGAGACTAAACAGCATGCAATTAAACAATGACTGTGTAACCAAAGAGATCAAGGAAGAAATAAAAAACATCATGACAACAAATGACAATGATAACACAACAATATAAAATTTATGGGACACAGAAAAAACAGTCTTGAGAGGGAAGTTCATAGCCCTACAAGCCTACTGCAAAAAAACAGGAAAAAATAGTAATAAATTACCTAACCCTACAACTGAAAGAGCTAGAAAGAGATCACCAAGAAAAGTGCAGTGTAATCAGAAGGAAGGAAATAGTAAAGATCAGAGAAGAGATAAACAACATGGAGACCAAAGAAACAATTCAAAAGATCAACAAAACCAAGAGCTAGTTCTTTGAAAGGATAAACAAGATTGATGGACCTCTAGCCAGGCTCACCAAGAAAAAGAGAGAAGACCCAAATAAACAAAATCAGAAATGAAAGAGGAGAAATAACAACAGACCCTGTGGAAATACAAAGGATTGTTAAAAAATACTATGAACAACTCTATTCCAACAAAGTGGAGAACCTGCAAGAAATGGACATACAGTGGTACCTCAAGATACGAGTTTAATTTGTTCTGTAACCTTGAGGAGTGGGAAACTATGAGACCCTCGAGTCACGGTAAACTGGTGGGTCGTGTGCAGCCAGCTGATCCATGTGATTACTTGTATCTCAAATGTTGCTCATATTTCAAAGCAAAAATTGCTTGCTCGAAGGTCGTATCTCAAAAATCTTGTATGTTAGGGCACTAGTATCTTGAGATACCACTGTATTCCTAGAGAACTATAACTTTCCAAAACTCAACGAGTCCAATAACTATGGAATAAATTGAAGCGGTCATCAAAAAGTTTCCAGAAAATAAAAGCCTGGAACCAGATGGCTACACAGGAGAGTTTTACCAAATATTCAAGGAAGAATTGAAACCTATCCTCCTCAGACTATTCAAAAAGATTCAAGAAGAAGGAACACTTCCAAACACCTTCTATGAAGCCAGCATCACCCTAATACCAAAACCAGATAAAGACAACACAAAGAAAAAGACTTATAGGTCAATATCTCTCATGAACATAGATGCCAAAATCCTCAACAAAATACTAGCGAATTGGATCCAGCACTACATCAGAAAGATCATATACCATGACCAAGTAGAATTCATCCCAGGAATGCAGGGATGGTGCAATATCTGCAAATCAATAAACGTGATACATCACATAAACAAATTGAGAGATAAAAATCACATAGTCGTATCAACTGAAGCAGAAAAGGCATTTGACAAAATCCAACACCCTTTCTTGATAAAAACTCTCAGCAAAGTGGGAATAGAAAGATCATACCTCAACATCATAAAAGCCATATATGATAAACCCACAGCTAACATCATACTCAATGGGAAAAAAAACTAAAACCATTTCCCCTAAGAACAGGAACAAGACAGGGATGCCTACTCTCACCCCTCCTGTTTGACATAAGTATTAGCCATTACAATTAGACAAGAAGAAGAAATAAAAGGCACCCAAATTGGAAAAGAAGAAGTAAAGCTGTCCTTATTTCCAGATGGCATGATACTGTACATAGAAAACCCGAAGGACTCCATCCCAAATCTAATTGGCTTAATAAATGAATTTGGCAATGTTGCAGGATACAAAATTAATGCCAAGAAATCTGTAGTATTTCTATACACAAATAGTGAAATTACAGAAAGAGAGATTCAAAAAGCAATCCCATTTACCATCTCACCAAAAAAATTAAGATACCTAGGAATAAACCTAACTAAAGAGGTAAAAGACCTATATGTAGAAAACTACAGGACACTGAAAAAAGAGGTAGAGGAAGATGGTAACAGATGGAAGAGCATACCATGCTCATGGATTGGGAGAATCAACATCATTAAAATGTCCATACTATCCAAAGCAATCCATAGATTCAATGCACTACCCATTAAAATACCAAGGACAGCTGAGACTGGTTTGGCTCAGTGGATAGAGTGTCGGCTTGCGGACTGAATGATCCCGGGTTTGATTCCGTTTGGGGGCTTTTACCTTGCTTGCGGGCACATCTCCACAGTGTGGCATGCAGGAGGCGGCTGATCAATGTCTCTCTCTCATTGATATTTCTGACTTTCTATCTCTCTCCCTTCCTCACTGTAAAAAATTAATAAAATATATTTTTAAAAATAATAAAAAAATAGCAAGGACATTTTTCACAGACCTAGAAAGAATTCTTCATAGATTCATGTGGAACAAAAAAAGACTCAAATAGCCACAGTAATTCTGAGGAAGAAGAATAAAGTAGGTGGGATCTCAATACCAGATTTCAAGCTATATTACAAAGCAACTGTTCTCAAAATAGCCTTGTAATGGTAGAAGAACAGATATATAGACCAATGGAATAGAATAGAGATCCAGATATCCACCCAAACTACTATGCTCAGCTAATATTTGAGAAAGGGGGTATGAACATACAATGGAGCCAAGATTGCCTCTTCACTAAATGGTGATGGGAAAATGGGACAGATACATGCAAAAAAGTGAAACTGGACCACCAACTTACATCAAATACAAAAAATAAACTCAAAATGGATACAGGATTTAAACATAAGACGGGAAACATAAAAATATCAGAGGAATCCAGAGGCAGCACAATCTCAGACATATGCCGAAAGAACTTCTTCACTGATACTGCTCTGAAGGCAATGGAAGCTACTGAAAAAATCAACAAATGGGACTACATCAAAACAAAAGCTTTTGCACAGTAAAATAAATGATCAACAAAACACCAAGAAAGACCACTCTAAGGGAGTACATATTTGCAAATGTTATCACTGATAAAGGTTCAATCTCCAACATCTACAGCCAACTTATACAACTTAATAAAAGGAATATAAATGATCCAATAAAAAAATGGGCAAATGACCTAAATAGAACCTTTTGGAAAGATGACAGGAGGAAGGCCTAGAGACACATGGAAACATGTTCAAAGTTACTAATTACCTGAGAGATGCAAATCAAAAGGACAATGCGATACCATCTTACACCTGTCAGAATGGCAAACATCAACAAATCAACAAACGACAAGTGTTGGCTAGGATGAGGAGAAAAAGGAACCCTTGTGCACTGTTGGTGGGAATGCATACTGGTCCAGCCACTGTGGAGAACAGTATTGAGTTTTCTCAAAAAACTAAAAATGGATCTCCCATTTTACCCAGCAATCCCACTCTTAGGAATTTATCCTAAAAAATCACAAACACCAATCAGAAAGGATTTATGCACCCCTATGTTCATAGCAGCACAATTTATAATAGCTACAATTTGGAAACAGCCTAGGTGCCCGTCAGCAGATGAGTGGATCAGAAAACTGTGGTACATCTACACAATGGAATTACATGCTTCCAATAAAAGAAGGAATTCTTACCATTTGCAGCAACCTGGATGCAACTGGAAAGCCTTATGCTAAGTGAAATAAGCCAGTCAATGAAGGGAAGCACCACATGATCTCATTCATTTGTGTATAATAAAGAAAATTAGAAACTGATGAACAAAAGGATAGATACAGAGGCAGTAAAGCATCAAACAGACTGTGAAATTACACCAAGAATATTAAGGTTAGGGGAGGTAGATAAGAGATCAATCAAAGGACTTGTATGCATGCATATAAGCATAACCAATGAACATAGAATCTGGGGGGTTGGGGTATGCCTGGGAGGGAGGGAGCAATGAGGAGATATGTATAAAAATTAATAAAAATGAAAAATAAAAAAAAAAAAGAAAAAAAGCAAGGATTACTCTTAGTTTCGGGGATTAAGAAGACCTACGTAATATGTAAGGTATCATACTTTTTTTGACCAATGTGTAAGTAATAAAGAAGCATTTCGTGATTTTGGTAAAAAGTTTTTGCAATCAAAAAATGTTTGAAAAATCTATGATACAGTCCCACAATGTCATTTTACACATAGACAAACAAAAATCCAGAGAGCGGATGTGACTTACTTAACTTCTCTTCAAACCTTTAAATATTTAGAACTGATTTCAATTCTTACTCTTAATAACTTATAATAGAAAAACATACTCATAACTAATTTGGAGAAACCAAGATGGCAGCATAGGAAAACACCTAAACTATGCCTTGTACAACAATTTCAAAATCACAGCTAAAAGTCAAAATGACATCATCCAGAACCACAGGAAGGCTGGCTGAGTGGAAATCTTACAACTAGAAGGAAAGAGAAAAGCACACTGAGACTCAGAGGAGCTGCAGGAGGCAGAGGTACTGAGACATGTGTGTAAAAGATTGGCAAATGTGTGCGTGGGTGGTTTTCTCAAGCAGGAAGGAGACAAAAGCTCCCGACTCTGCTGAACTCTAGTTCCAGGAGAGACTCTGGAGACCCAGACTCATACAGGTGAAACTGAACTGTCAGGAAAGAGAAAAGCACACTGATACTCAGAGGAACTGTAGAAGGCAGAGGTACCAAGGCACGTGCAAAGAGGGTGAGCAACTGAGTACATGGCTGGCTTTCTCAAGTGGAAGGGAGACAAAAGCTCCAACTGCACTGAACTCCAGTTTTGGGTAAGACTCTAGTGACCCAGACTCGTTTGGGGAGAAACTGGACTGTCTGGCAGTGGGCCGAACTCAAGGGCAACTTTCTCTCAGAGGTCTTTGCAGTGATTACCATGGGACACTGAGACACAGGGGCCTATTAGGGCAGGGCTGAAAGGAAACTGATACTGTCTGCTGTTCCCTGAGACTGCACCCCATCAAAGCTGAGCACAGAGGCTTTTGCAAGTCTTGTCTCATAAGGGTGTATCCAGCACAAAAGTTCTCTCAGCATAGACACAGTTGTTACAGCCAATTGGCCTGGAGGCAAATTCCTCCAAGTGATACCAACAACAATCAAGACTTAACTACAACAAGACTGTGCACACAGTCCACAAAGGGGTGCACCAAGAGTATTCATCTCAGGTAACTAGGGAGGTTGAGCCACTGGGCAATATAGGGCACCTAGCACACAAACTACTCTATCAACTCAGGGAAACAGCCAAAATGTGGAGACAAAGGAACAGATCACAAATGAAAGAAATGGAGGAAAGCAAATGCCTGGATATAGAGTTCAAAACCACAGTTACAAGGTTTTTCAAGAATTTTCTAAAAAAGGCTGAGAAATTTAGCAAGGCCCTTGAGAATATGAAAAAGGACCAACTAGAAATTAAGCATACACTGACTGAAATAAAAAATATAGTACAGAGATCTAACAGCAGACTAGAGGATCACAAGAATCCAGTCAAAGATTTGAAATACAAATAAGCAAAAACAAACAAACAAACAAACAAACAAAACCTCAACCAGAAAAACAAAAAGAAAAAAGAATACAAAAATATGAAGATAATGTAAGGATTCTTTGGAACAACTTCAAGCATACCAAGATTCAAATTATGGGGGTGCCCAAAGAAGAGAGAGAGCAAGATACTGAAAATCTATTTGAAGAAACCATGACTAGAAACTTCCCCCACCTGGTGAAAGAAATAGACTTACAAGTCCAGGAAGTGCAGAGAACCCCAAAAGAAATCCAAAGAGGACCACACCAAGGCACATCATCATAATTTAAATGCCAAGAGCAAAAGATAAAAAGAGAATCTTAAAAGCAGCAAGAGGGAAACAGTTACCTACAAGGAAGCACTAATATGACTGACAGCTTATTTCTCAACAGAAGCTGTGAAGACCAGATGGATTTGGCAAGAAATATTCAAAGTGATGAATAGCAGAACCTAAAACCAAGATTACTCTACCCAACAAAGCTATTGTTCAGAATTGAAGGGCAGATAAAGAGCTTCAGAGATAAGAAAAAGCTAAATGAATTCATCACCACCATACCAGTATTATATGAAATGCTGAAAGGTATTCTTTAAGAAGAGGAAGAAGAAGAAAATGGCAAAGGTAAAATTATGAACAACAAATACATATCTACCAACAAGTGAATATAAAAATCAAGTGAATAAATAATCTGATGAACAGAATAAACTGGTGAATATAATAGTATCATGACCATAGAAAGGGAATGAACTGACAATTCTTGGGAGGAAAGCAGTATGGAGGGTGTGGGAAGAGACTGGACAAAAATCATACACCTATGGATGAGGACAGTGGGGAGGGGAGTAAGGGCAGAGGGTGAGGTGGGAACTGGGTAGAGGGGAGCTATGGGAGAAAAAAGAGGAACAATTGTAATAATCTGAACAATATATATTTATTAAATGTATTAAATTTAAAAAGTAATTTACTTTTATGTGCATTACATACCAGGAAACTGTTCTATGGGCTTCATCTTTCATCCCCACAGTAGCACTGCAGGGTAGGTCTAATCAGCCTTATTTTATAGATGAAAGAACTAGGGAAATTAAGCAAATAACCCACAGCCTCATAGAAAGTCTTAGATTTGGGATTAGAACCCAAGGAGTCTGGCTCCAGAGCCTATGAGCTTAATCACTATGCATCTTGTCTCTTAAATACAAGGGGCAGGATAACCAAAACAATCACCATCACACTCTCTCTATCCTGATATTTTTCCTAATTAAAAAATCCTTTTTGAGTTCTTTTTTTTTTTTTTGCCAAACAATGCATTTTAGTTAAAATATTTTTTAACTCCGAGGTGAAATACCTACTCACATGTTTTTCTTATGATATGTTATTGAGAGTAATAATATTTATAATAGCAAAGACTTAGAGTTTACTTTATGTCTAGAACCAGTCTAAACATTTTATGTGTACTTTTATTTAATTCTCACAATAATGCTATGAAGTAACTAGAGTACTGTAATTACCATTTTGTAGAAGAGAAAACTGAGTATTAAGTAATTTGCCTACAATTATAGAATCTGGCAATGCTGAACCTTGACTGCTTCACTGACATTTGAAGAATTCCAACCATGGTGAAATGAGAACCTCAACTTGCCATCCATACCTTGCATTACTATTAATGGACTCCACCATCTTGTCAAGCCAATTCTGCCTTCTAGGTAGTTAATCAGCATTAATAAAACATGTTTGGTGCTATTCTTTGCACGACACATGGAATGATGTCTGCCCTCTAGGAAACTTTACATCTAAAGCATTCTTCCATGAGCAGTGGAGATTCTTGTTACATACTGTTAGTTTGGTTGCTATAGATTCTGCCACATGATGTGGTCCCATTTCTAGAACTGTCCACATGTTTTATGAAAAACCCATTCAAACAGTGTGGTTCAAGGTATGCATTCAGTGGGCAAGATAGCTCTCTGTAGCTCTGAGTTATGCTGAAATTCAAGGGATGGAAGATTAGGAAGGTTAGAAAGGAGAGCCCAACAATCAAGTCAGTGATTGTCTGCTAACTCAAAAACTCCATGCCCATCACTACAATAATAAACTCAGCTTAAATTTTACATTTCTCAGAGTTTTCAACTCTCACAATTTCAGAACCAGGCCAAGCTAGGGCATCAACTCCATACTGTCTAAAATACCAGAGTAGCTGTCAAAGGGAATAGCTAGGGATTTGGTAAATGGAAGGGTATATAAAGGTGTTTAAAGGTATTTCAGTTAAAGGAGGACCATGTAAAATTTATTCTGGAGGATAGAATAAAAGGAGTGGTATTAAGGTATGAAAAATTTGGTTTTCACTGAACCTCATTTATTTATTTATTTTTAATTTTTTTATTGTGTTACATATCTTTGCATTGCCCCCCTCCCAGGCATACCCCAACCCCCCAGTGTCCTGTGGTTATGCTTATATGAATGCATACAAGTCCTTTGGTTGATCTCTTATCTACCCCACCTCTCCTTAATCTTCCTGCTGTAATTTGACAGTCTATTTGATGCTTTACTGCTTCTGTATCTACCCTTTTGTTCATCAATTTATAATGAACCTCATTTAGAATCTAGTCCTTAAAGAGTTCTGATGGATTTGCAATGTTAAGTACAAAATAACAAAATTGTCTCTCTGAAAGTCACCGAAGAGTGATCAGGCCTATATGTATTTCCTTCCCTTCCCTTCCCTTCCCTTCCCTTCCCTTCCCTTCCCTTC
>PVJN01033582.1:0-23342 GCA_004026805.1 Lasiurus borealis | reverse complement strand
TTAAGGATAATGTCCTCACTGTTTGCTAAACATACGCTGTCTTGAGCAGCTGTGTGTCCTAGGAACCCCTTTTGTTACTGAGGAAACTAGCTAAATGTGGCCTGTCACCTTGTCATCAACGAATTCAAATATTCCATCTGATTATTCTTACCAGCTAAAAATGGACATGTTAGGGATTGTAGAACTTGCTTAGGCAATGTTTTCCTACATACAAAAGTGCCCCATTCCTCACAACTATAGAATTGATTCTCTTCTTTCAAATACCAACATGGGGAAATGTTGGCAAAATATATGTCTTTATACCCAGAGTCCTCTGTGCAAAAATTCTACCCTTGTGACTTAAAGTTGAGGCACTGGCATTATTAAAAGCAAATGGGAAGGTACAAGTCTGCGGTATCATTCTTCATGGATATAACTGGAAATAATGCTTGTATATTTTTTTCTAAGGTCAGTCTCCTCAGGCATTATAAAGTTTGAGTAAATACCACTTTTCAACATATTGGGATTAATCAGAAATAATTAAACCCAATTCTTGTATTTCTAGGAAGAACAAAAAGGCAGCCAATTTCTTTCTCCTGATTTATACTATGAAGTGTGAGGTCATAATTGATTCCCATTAACATGTGCCGTTTGCATCAGAGGTCTTTCCAGATGTTACCTTGGCAGCAAGCAAATGCTCCTTCATTATCTTCCTCATCTAAATGTGAAGGTATTACTATTTTTCACCTCCTATTCTATGCCTGCCATTATGTTGGGCACTAGGAATAAAAGAGTAAAGAAGATACAGCTTATATTTTAAAAAGATTTCTAGGAGAACCAAGATGGCGGCATAAATTATACACCTATACGTGCTGCCTCTCACAACCACACCAAAACTACAACTAAAAGGCAAAACGACTATCACCCAGAATCACGGGAAAGCTGGCAGAGTGGAAGTTCTACAACTAGAAGGAAAGAAAGAAGTACATTGAGACCTGGTAGGACTCGCAGAGGCTCAGAAAGGCAGAGGTATGGAGATGCATACAAATCGGGTTGGTGTGTGCTGTTTTTTTTCAATTGGGAGGGAGTTACAAGTTCCCAACTCTCTGAACTCCAGTTTCTGGCAAGATTCTGGAGACCCAGACTCATACAGGGAGAAACTGCACTGTCTGCCATTGGGTCAAAAAGGGAGAGTGGATCTCTCGCAGAGGTGTGCACAGGAATCAATGTTTACTGCACTGGGGTGCAGGACGTGATATGCAGAACAGAATGTGGCAAAGAAGGCTGACTGGCGATTTCTTGAGACCCAGCCACATCCAATTTACAAACCTTCTGATCTGTGTGCAGTGGATTTTGCATATGAATGGCCTGCCCTCTAGCAGCTCAACCTAACAAATTGCAACTGGATCAGACAACTCCAAAACCTCCAAACTCCAAGCAAAGAGGAGAAATCTGCATATCTCCCTGTAGCTCCTGCTGGGTAGCCTCAGACACTAGCTGACTTGCACCTCCTTGGAGTTCCAGGAACCAGTCTACCTAGAAGTCAGTGTGAGACAACACCATATTTCAACTCCTCACATACATAAGTGACACACTCAAGAGACAGACTCAGTGAGCACCAAAGCCCCACTGAAGCAAGTCCTGCCCCATAGGGGTGTCTCCAACACAGCAGTATTTCCATTAATAGACACAGCTAATCCTCACAGTCAATTGGCCTGGAGGTTAATTCCTCCCAGTGTACCAATAGCAATCAAGGCTTAACTACAACAACAAGAATATGTACTCAGCCCCAAAAGGGGTGCACCAAGAGTGTCCACTTCAGGTGATTAGGGAGACAAAGCTACTGGGCCATCAAGGACAACTAGCACACAAAAACCACTCCATCAACACAGGGAAGCAGCCAAAATACGGAGACAAAGAAACATGTCACAAATGAAAGAAATGAAGGAAAGCAAACTACTGGACATAGAGTTCAAAACCACATTTATAAAGTTACTCAAGAATCTTCTACAAACTGCCGAGAAACTTAGTGAGTCCCCTGAGAACCTTAGTGAGACCTTCAAGGATCTTAATGAGAATACCAAAAAACTGGAAAAGTACCAGCCAGAAATTAAGCATACACTGTATGAAATAAAAAATAATATACAGAAATTCAACAGCAGACTAGAGGACTCCAAGAATCAAACCAAAGATCTGAAATATGAGGAAGAAAAAAACACCCAACAAAAAGAAGAGTCCAAAAATGTGAAGGTAGTGTAAGGAGCCTCTGAGACTTCAAGCATACCAACATCAGAATTATGGGGGTGCCATAGAAGAGAGAAAGCAAAATATTGAAAACCTATTTGAAGAAATAATGACTGAAAACTTTCCCTACCTGGTGAAAGAAATAGACTTACAAGTCCAGGAAGTACAGGAAACCCCAAACTAAAGGAATCCAAAGAGGACCATACCAAGACACATCATAATTAAAACACCAAAAGCAAAAGACAAAGAGAGAATCTTGAAAGCCGCAAGAGAAAAACAGTGAGTTATCTACAAGGGAGCACCCATATGATTGTCAGCTGATTTCTCAACAGAAACTATGCAGGCCGGAAGGGAGTGGCAGGAAATATTCAGTGATGAATAGCAAGAACCTACAACCAAGATTACTCTACCCAGCAACACTGTAATTCAGAATTGAAGGTCAGATAAAGGCTTCACAGACAAGAAAAAGCTAAAGGAGTTCATCACTACAAAACAATTATATGAGATACTGAGGGTATTCTTTAAGAAGAGGAAGAAGAAGAAAAAAGTAAAGATAAAAATTATGAACAACAAAGTGATAACAAATACATACCTATCAAGTAAATCTAAAAATCTAGTGAATAAAAAACCCGATGAATGGAATAAACTGGTGAATAGAATAGAATCAAGGACATAGAAAAGGGATGGATGGACAATTCTCAGGGGGAAGCGGGTGTGAGAAGTGCAGGAAGAGATTGGACAAAAATCTTACACGTATGGATGAGGACAATGGCGGGGTTAAGGGCATGGTGGGGAGTGGGGAATCAGGTGGAGGGGACCTATGGGGGAGGAGGGAAGAGGAACATCTGTAATAAACTGAACAATAAAGATTTATTTTTTAAAAAATAGTTTCTAGCCCCCCCAAACAGAGAAATCAAGTGTCTAACAAGGCAGATCTTTGAATAAAAAAGTTCCCTAATGTAAACCACAGAGATGATTGGAATGAATGGTAGTGCCAAAATAGCATGTAGAAATGAGATACATACATTTCCTTTTCCTATTAGAAGGCCCAATAACCTTTGGCTACATTTTAGATAGATAGCCCTGGTAGGTAAACCATACATTCCATATGCTTGATCTTAGCCAAAAGGCTGAGAAGTAATAAGCCATACATACCATAGACTAGCACAGACACCAGGGGGGGTGAAGACATGAGTGGGGAGTGGTGGTGGGGGAGGCAATGGAGGGATACAAACACATATGTAATACCTTAATCAATACAGAAAAAAATAAATATTAAACTATGCATCTGGTTTTTACCTATTATCTGTCAACTTCACACCTGACATACCTGAGGCGAGGGGTAATTTATAGCTGCTTCTTTGAACTCACCATAGTTCCTCAAGGAAGTTCACAGTGGAGCCAGGACTGGGGATACCTTTCCTTTAGTTGGGTCTCTAGGGAGTATATGTATCTTGCCCTGGAACAGTGTTTCTCAAAGGATGAGTCAACTAGGTGGATTTCTGTTAAAAAAATATATTCTTAGACATCCTCAAGTTTGCCAACTCTGAATTGTTAGGAAAGGGGAGGGGGACCCTAGGGGCTGAAATCAACAAGTTTAAAAATTTTCAAGGACATTTTTTGGCATACTGAAGTCTGAGGGAAAGTCCACTAAGGAGTATCCTGAAGAAACTGATTTGGGTTCAAGGAATTCAATGAATGCATTTTATATTTATAGAATTAAGATGCTTTGGAGATTCCCAACATCCCATAATACAGGAAGAGCCAGTGGGTGACACAGATGAAATCCTCTAGTTGGTCACACCACTTAGAATTCTTCAATAATAAAATATTCATGTGATTAAATAAGCTTAACGCTTTTAATTTGTAATTTTCTCTGGAAAATTCCAGGAGGAGGTATCAGTCAACTACATTTTGGTGTGAATTAATCTTATTAACTTAAATAAAATAATGGAATAAAAAAAGGAGGATTGTTAAGCCATTTAGTATGTCTCTCATAACTCAATTAAAAATGTATATTCCTGAGACTGTCCATGATGGCCAATTCTATATGACACGCTGGCAAAGTCATAGTACCCAGTTACTTGGTAATGACTAATCTAGGTGCTGTTATGAGGATGTTTTGTAGATGTGGCTAAATCAGCTGACTTTAAGGAGATTATCTTTGATAATCAGGATGGGCCTTATCCAATCAGTTGAAAGACCTAAAGAGCAATTCTGAGGCTTTCCTGAGAAAATATAACTTTTGCCATAAGACTCATTCCTGCTGGCCTGTTCTGCAAATTTCAGACTTGCCAATTCCTTGAAATAAATCTTTGTTTGTAGATAGATATTTACATGTGTGTGTGTGTGTGTGTGTGTGTGTGTGTGTGTGTGTGTGTTTCTGAAATCTGGTTCTGTTTCTCTGGAGAACCCGGACTATTACACCACTTACAAACTTCTCTCTTCTGGTCTTAATACCAGGGAAGTGGGAGAAGTGAGGGGTGGGAGGAGCTTAATGCTCATGAGAGAGAATGGCACATGCATGGACATGTGCTTCTGCCTTAGAGGAAGAAGGCAGGGATGCAAGATAAGTGAGCTTCCTGCTCCAATAAAGTAACAAAGATTCTTAGGTTGGAGGGTAAATACACTCCTTCTACTTCCATCGGGCCTCTAGAGATGCCATGTGATCCTGACTTCAGTGCTGTTCCCATACTCTGCCCAGGCTTCTAAAGCCACCTTCCATGCATCCTCTGCCTACAGAACCTTGTGAGGTAGGAAGAGGTGAGCAGTCTACACTAGCAAACCATTAGGCTGGACTTCACTGTCTGAAACCATCAAGTGTACAGGCTTTCTGCTTTCTTCTCCATCTAACTCCACTATTTGCTTCTTTTTTTTAATTTAATAAATCTTTATAGTTTAGATTTTAGAATTGTTTCTCCACCGCCCCCCATAGCTCCCCTCAACTGGTTCCCACCCCACCCTCTGCCCTTACCCCACTCCCCGCACTGTCCTCATCCATAGGTGTACGATTTTTGTCCAGTCTCTTCCAGTACCCCCTTCACCCTTTCCCCCCAAGAATTGTCAGTCCATTCTCTATGTCCCTGATTCTATTATATTCACTTGTTTATTCTGTTCATCAGATTTTTTTAATTTACTTGATTTTTAGAATCACTTGTTGATAGATATGTATTTGTTGTTCATAATTTTTATCGTTACCTTTTTCTTCTTTTTCCTCATCTTAAAGAGTATCTTTCAGCATTTCATATAATACTAGTTTGGCGGTGATGAAATCCTTTAGCTTTTTCTTATCTATGAAACTCTTTATCTGACCTTCAATTCTGAATGATAGCTTTGCTGGGTAGAGTAATCTTGGTTGTAGGTTCTTGCTATTCACCACTTTGAATATTTCTTGCCATTCCTGTCTGGCCTACATAGTTTCTGTTGAGAAATTAGCTGACAGTTATATGGGTGCTCCCTTTTAGGTAACTAACTGTTTTTCTCTTGCTGCTTTTAATATTCTCTCTTTGTCTTTTACTCTTGGCATTTTAATTATGATGTGTCTTGGTATGGTCCTCTTTGGATTCCTTTAGTTTGGGGTTTTCTGTGCTTTCTAGATTTGTAAGTCCATTTCTTTCACCCGGTGGGGGAAGTTTTCAGTCATTATTTCTTCAAATAGATTATCAGTGTCTTGATCTCTCTCTTCTTCTGACTGCCCCCCTCCACCCCATAATATGAATGTTGGTATGCTTGAAGTTGTTTCAGAGGCTCCTTACACTATCTTCATATTTTTGGATTCTTTTTTCTTTTTGTTTTTCTGGTTGGATGTTTTTTGCTTCTTTGTATTTCAAACCTTTGACTTGATTCTTGTGATCCTCTAGTCTACTGTTAGATCTCTGTATAATATTTTTTTTATTTCAGTCAGTGTATGCTTAATTTCTAGTTGGTCCTTTTTCATATCCTTGAGGGTCTCACTAAATTTATTAGCCTTTTCTAGAAAAATTTTTAAAAACCTTATAACCATGATTTTGAACTCTATGTCCAGTTGTTTGCTTTCCTCCATTTCTTTCATTTGTGATCTGTTTCTTTGTCTCTGCATTTGACTGCTTCCCTGAGTTGATAGAGTGGCTTTGTGTGCTAGATGTCCTATAGGGCCCAGTGGCTCAGCTTCCCCACCTGAGGTGGACACTCTTCGTGTACCCCTTTGTGGACTGTGTGCACAGTCTTTTTGTAGTTAAGCCTTGATTATTGTTGGTATTACTGGGAGGAATTGACCTCCAGGCCAATTGGCTGTGAGGATCAGCTGTGTCTACACTGGGAAAACTTCTGTGCTGGAGTGTCCTTTATGGGAGAAGACTTACAAAAGCCTCTGTGCTCAGCTTAGATGCTCAGGGCAGAGCAGACAGCATTGGTTTCCCATCAGCCCTGCCCTAATAGGCCCCTGAATCTCAGTGTCTCATGGTAATCACTGCAAGACTTCTGAGAGAAAGCTGCCCTCAAGTGCTGCCCGCTGCTCGACAATCCAGTTTCTCTCTGAATGAGTCTGGGTCCCCAGAGTCTCGCCCGGAACTGGGGAGCTTTTGTCTCCCTCTTGCTTGAGAAAGTCAGCCGTGCACTCAGTTGCCAGTCCTCTGCACTCACTGGTCTCAGTTCCTCTGCCTCCTACAGCTTCTCTGAGTCTCAGTGTGCTTTTCTCTTTCCTTGTCGTTGTAGAATTTCCACTCAGCCAGTCTTCCTGTGTTTCTGGTTGATGTTCTATTTGTCTTTTAGTTGTAGTTTTGAAATTGTTGTGCGAGGCAGCAGTTTAGGTGTTTATGCCACCATCTTGGTTTCTCCCCTCCCCAATTTGTTTCTAACACTAATTTTTTAAAGCAAAGCTGAAATTTTCCTGGTTGAAGGCCAAGAAAAGTCTATAAAGTTTCTTCCCTTTGAAAATCTTCCTTATAGCAGGTGAACTAACCCTCAGAGTTCCATTTCACTGGGCCATTAATAATAACCTTAGAACCCAGAAATAACTTGTCATTTGTGGTTTCCTATGCTTGCTCTCTACAACACACCCTATTAAAGACTCACCTTATTGAAATGGAGTTGGATCAAAGCTGTTGCCTTTGTTTGCTACACCTGTTAGGTGCCTGAAAGTGCTGACACTATAGAAATATTAGAAAGAAAGAAATGCCACAGTTCAGCAGTTATTTTCCCAGCCAAGGTAATTCATCTTATCAAAAACCAAGCATGGTGTCCATTCCACACTCCCTACTGCCTTCCTCAGTAGATGAGGTCATTAAGTGATTTGGCATTTAAAGGTTAAGCAGTTGCAAGAGTTGCCAACAATTAAAGTAAATAAAAGCTGATTCTCAAAAATCATCCTAGCAAGCAGTGGTTTCCTACCGTAAGTGATCTCTCATAGTATCACATCATAGCCTTTAGATTTCATGTTGAGTAATAACAACATCCGTACAAAACTTTGCCCTGATTTTAGGTTTGAGGCATTGCTCTTTCTACTTAAGAATTTAATAAAAGTTTTCACATAAGAAAACTACAAAAGGGCTTGGCACTGGCTTGCGGAATTTACCCAAAACACAGCTTTTATTGTGTCCCACAGCAATTTATTTGTTTAACAAGCACAACAGCTAGTAAGTGGCAGAAATAGGATTTGAACCCTTCTCTGCTCAAGTTCAAAGTCCATACACACTCTTTCATCCGCCCATTTAACAGAGCCTTATTGGTTACTTACTAATTACCAGCATGGTGTTGTATGTCATATAATCTTGAGGGGAAAATTGTTAAGAAGGAATAGTGGTACTACCTGACCAAATCTACCTCCCACCAACTGAAAGTGTTGGAGAGGAACTAAGTCAGCACCTAAAACTACAACAAATTAAGAATTTATGACTACACCTACTTAAAAATAAGAAATATCATTCAGAAAGTTTATCCATTTCTCTGTTTTTATAATTTCACAATCCAGTCCACTTCTATTCTTTGATGTCCTAAAATGAACTCATTTGGAAAAATCCCCACTTTAGGGTAAAACAGGTATCCTCATTGTATACTATTTAACCATTCATGTACAGTGAACAAGACATTTAATTTCTAGCAATCTATCTTTTTATAATATATTTTTATTGATTTCAGAGTGGAAGGGAGAGGGAGAGAGAAATAGAAACATCAATAATGAGAGAGAATCATTGATTGGCTGTTGCCTGCATGCCTCATACTGGAGATCAAGCCTCAACTGAGGCATGTGTCTTAACCAGAAATCTAAGTGTGACCTCCTGGTTCATAGGTCAATGCTCAACCACTGAGCCATGCTGGCCAGGCTATTATTTCTCTTTTAAAAATAATCTAAAATACGGCAAATATTCCATGCATGAAAATCTTTCCCACTATGTTATTTATAACTAAAAATTGAGAAAGGTTGGGTAAATTATGGTATGGTGGGCAAATAATGGTATATTGTACAGTCATTAAAAAAGAATAATTTTATAGATTACTAATCACGTGAAAATTGTTATGAAGCAATATTAAGAGGAAAAGACTTAGACTAGACTACTATATAGGTATACTATGTTTAAAACCCAATTTTGGGGGGAATATACTCCAAAAAGACCAAAATACACCAAGATGATAAAAGTGGTTGTTTCAAAATGGTAGGATATTTGTTGCAATGCTAGTTTTCCCTTGTTTTTAAACAGTCTTTGTAGAAAAAATAAATTAGAAACAAAAATTTTAACACCCTGGTAATTGACAGGACACACTATGCTAAGTGAATTGATGGCAATCACTATTCCAGTTTATGGGGGGAAAATATGGTGCTGGAGGCAAACTAAAAACAGGTCAAAGGTTTGTGTGGATGTGGTTATTACTCTAACCTATTCCTTCACATACATAACACTTTAATTCTGGTGCCATTTGTTTTCCTTGTAGTGTTTTTTCTGTTTTATCTTAACACAATGACTAGAGAGACACCATTCCTTGCCAAAAGCAGTCTAGATCTGAAACCCTTCTGCTAATGGAATCTCTTATCAGCCTGAAACCAGAGCATTGGGCCAAATGGTTTCTTGGATTCTCTTTTAGCTCTACAGTCTAAGCTTTGGTGATTTCACTTATTGTCACTCTGCTGGCAGCCTGGTAGCCCTGCTTTGACTTCATACCATTTCAAGGAAATAGCTGACTAATCAAAACATAGCTGGGAATACTGTGAGTGCCCTGGGGATATTAGTGAGAAGCTGGGCACTATTTATGTAGGGGCTGCTCCTGTCAGAAAGCTGGAAGAATGACAGGAGAACTTTTCCCTAATGAACCCCTAGCTTTCCACCTGGCTGGGCAAGATGCCAATCCTAAGAAATCACATTTTTAAGTAAACCAAACAATTGGATATGACAGGTCGAGAAACATTGGCCAGAAATGTAGATGTCACTTTGATATATCTTTACTTAAGAGTTATTTTATTTTTCATGTCTCCGAGTTGATTAAACAATATTAAGCAAAATCTTACAAACTTTCCTGCCCCTTGAGTTAAGAATTCATCTAAAGGAGACAATCAGATAAGGTGGGAAGAAATATATGTACTAGACAATTTGTCTAAAATAGTAGCCTCAACAGCAAGAGCAACAAAAACTCTAGTAGCCAGGGTTTCTCCATAGAAACAGAACCAGTAGGACAATAAGATATATAAAAATTATTATGTTCTGCCACATATATACTAATACACACACACACACACACACACACACACACACACACCAGGAAAGCTGGTGTTATAATTTAGTCCAAAGGTCTGAGAACCAGAAGAGCTGATGGTATAAATCCCAGTCCAAGGGCAGAATATATGTCCCAGTCCAAGCAGACAGACAGACAAAAAAAGGGACAAATTTCTCCTTTCTCTGCCTTTTGTTCTCTTCATGCCATCAACAGATTGAATGCCTTCCACCCACACTAGGGAAGGCAATCTACTAGTACATTACTGAGTTACCAATTCATATGCTAATTTCGTCTGGACACACTCAGAGACAACACCTAGAAATACTGTTTAACCTGGGAACCTCATGGCTCACTCAAGTTGACCCATAAAATTAACCTTAATAACAAATGGAAACAGTCCAAATGTCCAACAGTAGAGGATTAGTTAAATGATGGTATATGCATACAATGGAATACTAGATGGCCATTCTAAGTGACATTGTATCTCTATTCTTAGTGGTGCTGGTGAATTTTCCAAAACATATTAAATGATAGGAAGATTATAAGAGAGTTTGTGGTCTATAATCTAATCTTTTAAAATATGCATACTTGCTTGACTAGAAATCTGAAAGGATATGCACTAAAATGTTAACAGTGATTTATGCTCGGTTTTAGTTTAATACATATTTTGTTTTTGTTCGCTTGTATTTCTAATGTTTCTACTTTAAAAATTACTTTTTTTCAAGTGTTTAAAATTTAAGAAAATATAATTTTAAATCCTGTAATATCTAGTGTGTGTTACTTCTATAAGTGAACTGCTAGCACCTGCAGAGCACTGAAGGCCATGTAATGAAGTGTTGAGTTGATCGGAAGAGCTGATGGAAATCACACAAAGACTGAAATGTACAAATAAAAATGGGAGCAAGAGAGAGAGGTTTCTGGAAGGTCAAGTATGAGACAATGGTGGCTGGTAGTGAGGAGAAGAGGAAAAAAATGAAAAAAAATGTAGGAGATCTGGAGGTCTAGGAAGAAAAAGTCACAGCCATACCTTTGGGCTTTGGCTTACATGATACAGAAAGGTAAATGCCACATTCTGGCTAGTAGACAAGAAGCCAAAAGATCCGTTAAAGGCTTACAAGATAAGGCTTAGGGAGATTTGATTACTGAGACATCTACGGGTCCTGGTAGGCAAGTTAAGTTAACATATCTACATTTGTCCCTTAACTAGATATTCAGTTACATCTTGCCACACTCTCTCTTTTAATTGAGGCACTTCAGTCACCTTGTCTTTTCACCTACTCTGATTTGGGGGTTGAAAACCGTAAGTGCCGCAGGAGCCAGGCAGGTAAGTGAGTGAAACAGGCCTCATGTGGGCTGTCAAGAACTGGGAAAGCTTATGTCAAGTCCAAAGGGGGTAGCCTCTACCACTTTCTTCCCACTTTTTTCTAATTAGACCCTAAGTTCTATGAAGGCAGAGACCAACTGTGTTTTTTATTCATCAGAGTGCCTGAGTGCCTAAGCAAAGTGCCTGCATCCAATAAACAAACAATAAATGCTTGGGGAGAGACCAATGGGTAGATGCTAGGATGTATAACGGGATCATGGCAGAAGCCATGTTCCAACATACTACAGTGAGTGAGAAGATTTTAGTTATGGAATGCCAGGTAAAAAAAGAAAAAGAAAAAGAAAAAAGGAAAAAAACAGGGTGGGGCCCTAGCTAGTTTGGATCAGTGGATAAAGCATCAGCTTTCAGACTGAAAGGTCTCAGGTTCAATTCCAGTCAAGGGCTTGATCCCCAGTAGGGGACATACAGGAGGCAGTCAATCAATGATTCTTTCACATGACTGATGTTTCTACCTCTTTCTCCCCCTCCCTTCCTTTCTGAAATCAATCTATCTATATGTGTGTGTGTGTGTGTGTGTGTATGAGCCTAAAAGACCAAACAACTGATAGCTATGATGTGCACTGACCACTAGGGGGAAGATGCTCAACACAGGAGCTGCCCCCTAGTGGTCAGTGTGCTCCCACAGCAGGAGCCCTGCTCAGCTGACCAACAGGTGCCATGCATCGGGCTCATGGCTTGCAAGTGCAGCTGTGGCAGCATGAGCCTCTCCTGTGGACACTCCCCTTATGTGCCCTTCCCCCATCCGGACCAGAACAGGATGGGGACCGGCATCAGGACTGACTGGTCGCCAACCCACAGCCGCTTCTCAGTCATGGGCACACTGGTATCACCCTAGGACAGGCGCCCGGAGATCCCAGTGAGCCTACAGAGCAGTGGCGGTGGCAGATGCAGTGGGGCCTGGATGAGCAGGAGCAGTGCAGTGCCTGTCCTGGGCTCAGGCTCCTCCCCAGCTACCTGCCACTTTAAACACTACTACATCCCTCAGAGGATGTAGGACTACCAGTTCTGGCTGATCCCCAGCAGTGCATGAATCTGTGCACTGGGCCTTTATTTAGATATATATTTTTTTAAAGGGTAGGGCAAAAGTAAATATGGAAAATTATACAATCATTACTAAATAATAAGACAAATCACAACTGTAAACCTATTTTCACCGCACCCTGTACCTGTATACTTTTATAATTGTAGGTAGGATGAATGAAAATGTTATTACTCCCAAATCTCAGTGTCTGACTACAACAAAAGCTATCTCTAGCTAAGACAACTGTTCATCGGGAGTTCCTGATTCATTGGCTGTCCTCCAAAGTGTTGGTTGTGACTGAGGAGTCAGTCTCCTTATCCAGTGGTTCTTTTTCTTGTAGTGGACGAGCTAGTATGTATTCTAGGATTTGCAGGACAAACAGTATCTGTCCCAACTACTCAAGTCTATAGCATGAGAGCAGCCACAGACCACAGCCTGTAGACCAATGGTTCTCAACCTTTCTAATGCCGTGATCCTTTAATACAGTTCCTCATGTTGTGGTGACCCCCAACCATAAAATTATTTTTGTTGGCTACTTCATAACTATAATTTTGCTACTGTTAATGAATCGTAATGTAAATATTTGTGTTTTCCAATGGTCTTAGGCTCTACAGCAGGGTCATCTAAGACCATTGGAAAACACAGATATTTACATTACAATTCATAACATTAGCAAAATTATAGTTATGAAGTAGCCAACAAAAATAATTTTATGGTTGGGGGCACCACAACATGAAGAACTGTATTAAAGGGTTGCCACATTAGAAAGGTTGAGAACCACTGCTGTAGACTCTTTGTGAACCCTGCCATAGGATATCAGAGACCTTCCTTGGAACTCTGCTCTGGCAAACAAAAGGAAGAGATGATTATATGGAAGATTATTATAAACAATACCTAGAAGTGGTAATGTTTGCCTATATCTCACTGTCATAACTCAATTACCTGGCCCCACCAACTTCAGGGGAGGAGGGCTGGGAAATATAGTCTAGCTGTATGTCCAGAAGGAAAAGAAAACTAGGTTTGGTGAATTCATAGCACTGTCTTTCTATTCACCAAGGATCTGTTAACTTTGTCCTATACGTAGAATATACTCAACCTTCTCTCAAAGGAGTTCAAATTCCCAACCAGTCCTAGCATTTGGCTGAAGGTCCAGATCTCCTGGTGATGCGAGCCTTTTCTCCACCAGGTGCAGATGTAATTCTTCGTGGGTGTAAAAAGATAGATTATTTGTCCCTTTCCCTCTCCCCTCCCTAACAAACAATTAAGAGATAAATACTTCAATAGATACACCTATTTGGAAAGAATAAGAAGACACAAAGCAGGGGCTGGTCTGTGCTGTTATAAAACCCCACTGTCCAAACCTGGAAGCTCTCAATCCTGCTTGATTATGTCCTGACTCGGCTTTTTGGTGGGAGCACCATTGTCCATTGTTCTACCTGGCTTCTATCTCCACGTTATTTTGTCCATCATCTCCTTTGGCCACATCCGAAGTGGGCACTGGGGACCATGCTCTCCTTAGGGCCTTCTCAGTTTTGTAGATTGCTTCCTGTTTGATTAACTTTTGGGCTCAAAAGTTGTTTTACATTTTAAAGATGGTCATATCTTTGACAACAAAATTTCCTTCAAAAGTTAATAAGCTTCTAGCTAGCTCCTCATACCACTAACTTTATTTTTCGTCTCCTCACCATAAGCCAATCTCCCTCAATTTAAAGGCCTCTACCCCATGTCCATCAATTAGAACTCACAGGAAGGCCACATTCCTAACATGATATTTGTCCCAGGGCTGAGTTTTGGTTTACGTGGGGGGTATCCCTAGCTTTAATACTCAAAGACGTATCTCTTACTACTTGGGGATCTAAATGGTATCATCTATTCTAACATTTCAACAATTATAGGTTCTTGACTTTTAATTCCCTTTCATTTCAGCTTGAAAACTGCCAGTTCTTTCTTAAACTCATTTCTTTCTTAAACTCATTTCTTTCCTAATAAAACATTATTAAAGACACCTAAATAGTCAACACATACTAGCACTCAAATTCCCACCACTTCCCCCAAGTTCCATTCAGTAAGCACATGGTCTTTTTTCAAGATACTACAGGTGACAATTTTTCAAAGTCTGTGATACTGCCACTTTATAGCAGAGTATCCATCATTCCAGCTACTACCATCAGTTTTCTTACCATTCACCACCTTATTTTAGGTGTCTGTTATGGCAACACCCCACTTCAAGGAGCCAGTTTCTGAGCCAGCATTTAGGTGGTTCAAAAGAATTTTTTTTAAAGTTTTTGGCCTGAAATTGTCCAACACAATATCCCTGGTTAGCCTTGTCTGGCACTGCTCAGTGGTTAGCACGTTGGCCCTAGGGAGTCCCAAGTTTGATTTCTGGGTAAGGACACATTGCACCTGGGTTGTAGGTTCAATCCTGTGGCCTCAAGGGGAGCACATGTGGGAGGCCACTAATCAATATGTCTCTCTCACATTTCTTCTCTCTCTCTCTCTCTCTCTCCTCCCTTTCACTCTCTAAAAATGAGTGAGAAAAATATCCTTAGGTGAGGAGTAACAAAAACAACAAAAGAACCCCAGTGTCAGTGGTTGGATGGATCTCCCAGGTAGCCTTCTTGTACATGGCAGCTCCAATTGGAGCTTGCTTCCACTGTGGTGGCTTTGCCATCCTCCAGGGGCCTGGAGTTCATGAGGTCTATGCATCCAGCTACTAGACCCACGACTGACCCATGTTTCATTGGCCAGAACTCAGTTCTGTGGCTCCACCCAACAGCAAAGGAGAATGGGAAAGATAGCCTAGCTGGATGCCCCGGGGAAAAATAAAAATGATGTTGATGAACAAACAGAATTCTCTCTCAATAATGGTTAATGTGGTACAATTTTCCTGATTGTAGGCAGTCACGGGGTTACCTGGCCTGCAGGACAGTCATCTCTATCTTTCCCTCTCTCAGCTTCTATGTTCTGATCATGAAAAAAAAAAAAAAGAAAAAAAAGAAAGAAGCCGAGTGTTGCAGCAACAAGCAAAAGTTGTAAGAGACACAGTAAGGCAGAGAGAGCAAACAGGGAATGCCTGTGAATTACAGGCCTCTCCACTGACAGCTGAAACTGCAGACAGCTGTAAAAAGGCAAACCCTGTGTTAAATGGCTTCAATCTGTGAACACTGTCCAGGGATCTTAACAGCATGAGCTGAAAAATAGTTGAAACTTTTTTCTCTGGATAAAGAAAGCCAGAGAACTAGATGTAGCTGTGATTTCATAGAGTTTAATATGAGAATAGTTATCTGTAGCTAGATATCTCTATATCTCTGAATCATATTTTTTATTGTTTTGCTTTTTCATTTTACATTTTTGAGGCTAATTATGTTTACTTTGGGAAATTATAATTGATTAAATTATACCTTTTCTTACTCTTGACAGCATTTACCAGTGTTAACTAATTCATCCATTTATTCAATAAATGTCTATTAAAGTCCAATTAAATGCTAGAAATTGTCCTGGGTACTATTAAAAGACAAACTGGTCCCAGCCCTCATAGAATTGACAGTCTACTGGGTAAGACACACATTAAATAAAAACTCTGGGACCAACAATTATTGGTTTTAGTATATCACATGGTTACAAAGTGTGAAGGTAAGGTTGTAATAGTATCTGGTTATGAAGGAGAACACAGGAAGTTTTCAGATGTATCAAATAGAAGGATGACCCTTCCTGAGGGATTAAGGACACTCTCCTTGATAAAAATCACATTTTATCCTATACTAGAGGCTCGATGCATGAAATTTGTGCAAGGGGCTCGGCTCTCGCAGCTCTGGTGGCTTGCCTTGGCCTTCGCAGCCCTGGCTTCATCTGGAAGGCATCCAGAAGGACGTCTGGAAAGTCGTTCAGCTGTCTGGTCTAATTAGCATATTAGGCTTTTCTTATTATAGATAATAAGAGCCTAATATGCTAAGTGCTTGGTCATCTGGTCATCCGTTCATCCAATCAAAGAGTAATATGCTAATGACATGCTAAAACCGCTCAACCACTCTCTATGATGTGCACTGACCATCAGGAGACAGACACTCCAACCAGTAGGTTAGTTTGCTGCTGGGGTCTGGCCGATTGGGATTAAGTGAGATGGGCTGGACATGCCCTTGAGCCCTCCCAAGATCCCTCTCCAGCTGACCAACCTCCTGCATCCCTCCCTGGCCCCAATTGTGCACTGGCGGGGTTCCTCTACTTGGCCTGCACCATCTCACAATCTGGGATTACCACAACTTTTAATAAGCTTGGGTATTAGTTTCCTATTGGTGCTGGAGCAAGTGTCCACACATTTAGTGGCTGAAAAAAACAGATTTATTATAGTACAGTTTTGAAAGAAGTCTGACATGGGTCTTACTAGGCTAAAATTGAGGTGTCATAGGACACCTTGTTCTTTTCTGGAGGTTCTAGAAGGAAATCAGTTTTCTTACCTCTTTCACTTCCTAGGAGCTGCCTGTATCTCTTAGCTCATACTCCCTTCCATCTGCAAAGCCAGCAATAGAATCTTTCTCATGCTCTCATTCTAACACTGGCTCTCCTAGAACCTTTTTCCACTTTTAAGGATCCTTGTATGACATGGGGCCACCTGGATAAGTCAGGATATGCTCTCCATCTCATATCAGCTAATTAACAACTTCAATTCCATCTGCAACCTGAATTCCCCTTTGGCATGTAACATATTCAAAGACTCTGGGGATTAGGATATGCTTAGATCTATGGACATCTTGGCAGGAGGTGAGGGGCATTATTTGGCCAATTATAGGCCCTATTGATTGACATTTACATTATTTCTATTTAAAAAAAAACAGTGATAGAATAAGTATATTATTATAAATAAGTCATTTTTGCATATGAAAGTTCTGGGTCAAAGATAGCTGTTGGCAGGCATCACGTCATATATAAACTAACAGCCAATTGTGTTTTTTCCCTGGGACTATTTATCCATATCCTTTGTACAACTGTCAGCTTTTTAAAAATGTATTTTCATCTTCTTTATGACTGATAGAAGTACTTCACTTAGCAAGGAAACAGTTCCTTTATCTATAATAAGTATTGGAAATATTTCCCCCAGTAAATTGTTGATCTTTATATGTTTTATTGATTTTTTCTGTGTAGACATTTTAAAAATATATTTATGAAGTTGAAATGAGCAATCTTGTTTAAGAGCTTCTGGATTTAGTCCTACTTCCCCACTTTGAGATTATTTTTTACATTTTTTTTTCCTTTTTCTTCTAGAATACTGTGATCTTTGATTCATCTGGAATTTATTTTGGTTTCAAAACTTTTTCTTTCCCTTGTTCTGGAACAGCTTAAATGGCATTGAAACCATCATGAACTGGTTGTTTCTACCCCTGTTGGTTCATTCCAATTTCTCCTTATATTTCCTGTACTTTTTACTTTAGGAATATTAGTGTTGCACTCGTTGTCATTATAATGTACCCTTATTTGTCTTCAATTTTTTCCAGTGCTAAATTCCAAACCACTGTTTTCTTTGTGTTGGCACTTCATCGTTATGACTTTGACCATCCTGTTATTTTCAACCTTTTAAAATCATCTGGCTTTAGATGTGTCTCATGTTGTAATAGTGAGCCAATATTTATTGAATTTTTACTATATGACCATTCTAAATGCTTTACAAATATTAACTTGCTAAGTCTTCTCAATGATTCACTAAGTTAACTTTAATTAATATCCCCATTTAATCAATGAGGAAACTGAAGCACTGAGAAATGAAGCAAGTTGCCCCAAAATGACATAGATTAAAGTCTAAGCAACTTAGCTCTACAACTGTTAATAAACTCTCCTTTATATTGCTTTGTATCCAGAGTGCAGCCGAGGTTAGTTTGTGATTTTTAACCCAATCATATTTTTAAAAACAAGGTATTTTAGCCCATTTGTACTTTTTGCTATGACAGATATAATTTGGGTTTGCTTTTGACATTTTTGGTACTCTCTGTTTCACTGTTTAAAATTTTTTTTCAATATATTTTTTAATATATTTTATTTTTTCACAGAGAGGAAAGGAGAGGGAGAGAGAGCAAGAAACATTGATGAGAGAGAGACATCGATCAGCTGCTTTCTGCATGCCCCACACTAGAGATGTGCCTGCAACCAAGGTACATGTCCCTAACCAGAATTGAACCTGGGACCTTTTAGTCTGCAGGTAGACACTCTATCCACTGAGCCAAACCGGTTTCGGCAAAAAAAAAAATTTTTTCATTATTTCCTCTTCATGTGTGTTTAATAATTCTAATTACTTGGAAAGTTTATGTGTTTTTTTAGTGGTTTTTATGTACTACAATTTTGTACAAAAATGTATATATTTATATATGTATTTAATTAATACATATTAATATATACTCTATATTTCTTTAGATACATTTACTGGCTTCCTAATCTACCAGAAGCAGATTTCACTAAAAATAAATTTGTCCAAAGCTAATTCACTGTATCAATTCACCAAAAGTCAATTTGCTCTAAGGCCAATCTGCAGAATGACTTTTAGGAAACTGGCTTGAAGCCACTATAAGTAATATCAAAATTAGCATATTTCCTATCTTTCCTTCCTTACCTTTTACTACTAAAGAAAAAATCACTTATGACGCTTGTTAAAGATAGTCAGCCTGACTTCATTCAGAGGGACTATTACAATTTATTTTGTAGTAGGGGAGAGAGATGGGGCTCAACTCTGAATACAGTAAGAAGAAGTGGGATGTGTGAGTGAAATAGGGAGCAGAAGAAGCAGGTACTGGTGGAAAGAGTAGTCCTTGGAGAAACCACATGATGCAGTCTGAGAAGGAACAGAGGAGAAAAAGCTTTAAACAGAGATTGGTGTTGAAGAGCAGTTTGGCTAAAGAAACTCTCTCCGAGTTCATGGGCACGTGTATAATGATCGTCCTCGAATGTGGCTGTGTTGCCCAAGCCATCCTCAGTCAAGGAAATTTTGGAGAAGTCCTCACTGTGAATGATGGATTTGCAATGGCGGTCATCATGACCATTTATGTGACAGGGGTATTTCTGGTGGCCACATCAACCCTGCTGTGTCTTTTGCAACGTGTCTCTTTGGATAGATGAAATGGTTCAAATTTCCTTTTTTTATGTGGGAGCCCAGTTCCTGGGAGCCTTCATAGCGTCTGCAATCCTCTTTGGTATTCACTATGATGGGCTATGTCCTTTGCTGTTGGAAAACTGCTCATCATGGGAGAAAACACAACAGCACACATTTTTGCAATATACATACCCAGTTCACTATGTGCCTCTGGCAAATGCATTTGCAGACCAAGTAATGCCCACCATGTTCCTCCTCATAATTGTCTTCGTCATCTTTGACTCTGGAAACGGGGGAATACCCAAAGGTCTAGAGCCCATTGCAATCAGCCTCCTGAGTATTGTCTTTTCTTCCTCTTTGGGACTGAACTGTGGCTACACCATAAATCCAGCTCAAGACTTGAGTTCCAGGCTTTTCACTACTTTGGGAGGATGGGGGTTTGATGTCTACTGAGTTGGAAATTACTTCTGGTGGAAGTAATTGTGGCCTTATGATTGGTGCTGCCATTGGAGGCCTCATCTATGTTTTCCTCATTGAAATCACCACCCAGACCCGAATCCAGACTTGGAGGCAGAACCACTGGAGAAACCAGAGAAACATGGACTTAGTGTGGCAATGTAGCGGCATGCTAAGTTCTGGGTTTATAATGGGCTGAGCTGATGTTCTCTTTAGGAAAGATGGCATCCAGCTGCCTGTTTTCAAAAGACTGGGGTGGATCTGCCCAATGTTCTCTGCTAGCCATTTGGACCACAAAAAAGCATCTGAATGAAGTTTTGAAAACACTGACCTCTTCTCTACCAGTTCCCAATGCCTTCAGAGTAGCATAGATTGTCTGCTGAAGCAGCATTCTCTCCATCCTGTTTATTTCATTCTTTCATATAAATTTTTATTGCTGAGTGAACACTAATAACTTGAAACTTCCATCTTCAGGCAAGGGGTAGGGTGGGGAGGGGGAGGAAAAGTGGCAACTGATACCCAAGGAACAGGGCAAAGGGTTAGTGGATGGAAAATTGCTAAGAGGAAAGATTAAAGTTAAGGGGATTCTTGCTAGACCAACTCAACAGGATTCTTGCTGAAGGTAGGCAGAATGATAAGATACCAAGCACAGGGGATGAAGAATTTGATCAGATATCAGGGTGTAAAATTTTCCCAAAACTTACCTAACAGGATTCTTGCTGAAACTGGACTAAATGGGCCACAGAGTCCAAAATCAGGAACTAGTCAGAAAGAGGAGCCTGATTCAAGTTTTGTCAAAGAAGAAAGTGATTGTGTTATTTTTCTTAGTGTTTCTTGTTACACCTTGAAGTAAATTATACCTGCATTACTTGATTTCTCTTTATCTTTTTACCCTTGGTCATAAAAGTTGGAGAAATCTGCATATTTATCTTTCATTGTATTGCCCTCTTTCCTCCAACTTTTTTAGTTAATTCATTCATCCTTTGTCATGATTGATAACATTTATAGTCTGCTCTGGACTTTTATCCTCTCAATTTGCTTTATTTAGTTTTACCAATTAGATGGATTGAATGTTTTCTGTCCATCTGCTTACTATAGTGTTTTTACTTATCATTTGATTGGCTGAAGTTTAACCTTTTTAAGAGTATCATGGAATCTTTATTCCTTGAGTCTTTATATGTTCAAAAATACCTACTGGGAAAAAAGTCAAGAATCATGATTTCACTCAGATGTGGGATATAAACAGAAACCAACAAAATGAACAAAGGAAACACACAAAGAACTTCACTGACACAGACAGCAACAGTATGGTGGTTATCAGAGGGGACAGGAGTTTGGGAGGAAAGCTTGAAAAGGGTAAATACATGGTAATGGAAGGAGACTAAACTTTCGGTGATGAGCAACAGTGCAATATAAAGATGATGTATTATAGAATTGTACACTTGGAACTTATATAATTTTATTAATCAATGTCACCCCAATAAACTTAATAAAAAAAAGTATTTGTTGCCTTTATACATGAAAGACAGTTTAACTGGGAATAAAATTTTAGATTGTAATTTCTTAAATATTTGGTAAGCACTGCTCTATTTCCCTCTAGTACTAAATGTTGACATGGAGAGGTTTGAAGTCATCAATTGATTTCTTCTTGTAGGTGACATATTTTGATTAAATATTCAAACTATTCACTTTTTTCAAATGTTAATTTTATCTGCTCCATCTAATCCTAATTCCCACTACTCTGAGGCTGCAACTTTCAACTCTCAGATATTTATATGATGTCTATATTAGATGCTATTTCATAATTTTTCAGATATAGATATTATCCATTGATTTACTACAATGAAGACTTTAGTTTTTTTATAACCCCAACTCCAACCCACATCATCCATATGTACAAATGAGTTACAACTATTCACTTCCCCTCCTCTCCTCTTCCTCACCATTTGGAGTCAAATCAATATTCAGTGGTTATATTATAGCTGGGTAACTATTTCACAGCTGAGTTAAATGTATAGTATACAATGATTATATTTTCTTTCTTGAACAAATTGTTTTGTGTTTTCTTCTGTTTGATTTTCTGGAGTTAAAATTTGCTTCCTTTTTGTATAATTTTTTTTTTATGTAGCAGTTCCAAATGCTTCCAAGAAATGAAAACCTTATTAAAATACATTTAAACATATCAAGTGTTCTATACACTTATTCCTCTTGAAAATGTCTCTCCTATCTATATTCCTGTGTCTTTCTGCTCCAACCTGGACTGTGTGCACCCTGGGCTCTGGTAAGCAATTAGTCTAGGACTTCTTCATCCATCCTGGGAATTTCTTTTCCGTCTGGAGCCCTTATTACCTGCACTGTTTCTTGATGATGTCCTCGTTCTGTCAGGTTACAGCTCCTGTTAGCCTTCTGAGAAGGTATGCGTGGGAAGAAAATTGTTGAGGCCTTATATTCTCAAACTATCTTTATTTTACCCTCATAGTTTATCATTTGGCTGGACACAGAATTCTAAGAGGGAAATGATTACATCAAAAGTGTAAAAGAAATTGCTTCATTGTCTTCTGGTGCTAATGTAAATGTAAATTTTTGCAGTCTGATCCTCAAACATTTGCATGTTCTCTCTGAACATTTTGGAAGCTCTTCTTTATCCTGATGTTCTGGAAGTTTGCAACAATTTACCTCAAGGGTAGTCATTGTCCTTTTAGTGTGCTGGCACTTACCAGGCCCCTTCAATCTGGAAAATCATGTGCTTCATAATGGGAAAAAAAGTTTTTGAGCCACTTAATAATCTCCTCTCTTCCATTTTCCTTTTTCTTATTTACCCAATAAAGTACTTAGATGTGACTGCCTAACAATCTATTCATTTTCTTTCCCATTTTTTCCCCTCCTTTTGAGAAAATTTTCTTCAATATTCTTCTTTTGGAAATGTTATTTTCTGCTATTTGATAATTAATATGAAGGACTTCTTTGTTGTTCTTTGAATGTTCCGTGTGTGTGTGTGTGTGTGTGTGTGTGTGTGTATGTACACACACACACACACACACACACACACATATATGTATGTATATATATATACATATATATATATATATATGCTGTATATATTCTTGTTTCACGGATGTAATGTATCCTCCTATATCACTGAGTTATTACGTCTAAAAGTTTTTTCCTGCTCCTTTCGTTTTGTTATTCGCATGGTTGTTTTAGTTTGTTTCTTTCTCTGTCTTAAGTACTCGAGACTTTCTTCAAACGTGTAATGATCCTTTGCTTTCTGTTCAGATTTCAGAGTGAGGTGCTGAAAGTGGAATGGAACTTGATATGCATTGATGGGGCTTGGAAATTAGTGAGCTTCACTGGGGAGTAATTTTAGAAGAGACTTGGTTCTTTCTTTAGGGGCTTTCATCAAGTCCTTTCGCCTGAAAGAAATTCCCCGGTTGTGAGTTGGGGTTGGGCAAGGATTAAGCATGGTTGCAGAATTCTGGGACCTGAGAAGAGAAAGTTGGAGG
>PVJN01033581.1:0-23455 GCA_004026805.1 Lasiurus borealis | reverse complement strand
CTGCAAAGTGCAGCAGAAATTCCAGCAATCCTGTTGTCCTCAGAAAAACATGAGCATTTGGAACTGCCCATGGAGGAGCGCAGCATAGTAGATGTCTCAGTTTCTCAGTGGGGCCCTCTGAAGAAACGCTGCCTCAGAATGGAAACAAAACGAAGGAGTTACGTGGAGTCGTATTAACATGCCTTATAAACACAGCAAAATCCGCTCAGTCTCAGATTGGATGGGGAGATCTGTTCACACTCCATGTGCCTACCGTTCAGGAGAGAATTTGTTTCCCCCATTGCCAGGCAACAGCCTCTAGGCCATTCTTCAAGCTCTGCCTCAGCTGCAGAGAGCTGTCTCACCCAACACACTCCTTCCCAGGAAACACCACATCCAGTGACTGAGTGAGGGGGGTATACAGTTGTACCCAGCTTAACAACAAGATACGTTCTTAGAAATGCATCGTTAGGCAATTTCATCCTTGTGTGAACATCGTACCTAGACACTACAGCCTGCTACACACCTCGGCTACATGGAATAACCTATTGCTTCCAGACTACAAATCTATACGGCATGTGCCTATACAAACAACATGAGATTAAATCAAGCACAAGAGAAAGTGATGCAAGAGACACGGTAAACTCAAGAGGTCTGAGGCTGCTGCTGGAGTAACTTGGAACACTGGTTTAAAGTATACATCCTATATAATAAAAGGCTAATATGCAAATTGTCCCCTTGACTGGGAGTTAGACCGGGAGTTGGACAAGGGGGTGGAGCCAGCCCGCCAACTACCCATGCTCCCTCCCCCAGGCTGGCCTGGACTGATCAGCTCCGATTGGGGCAGACTGACTGGACCCCACTCGTGCACAAATTCATGCACCAGTCCTCTAGTTTTCTTTTAAGTAGAAACTATACACTCTAAAATAATAATAAAAAGTACAGTATAGCAAATACATAAAGCAGTTACACATAGCTTCATTTATTATCATAACTATTGGCAGGGTGCATGAAATTCACGCACATTAAAAGGGAATTAATTAGAGGAAATATTTTAATATTGCTATTTATCCTTTCTCTATAATAGAAGTGTCAGAGATGAAAGAAAATTAGTAAAATGTATATGAAAGTGTTCCTCCTGTCAGAGTCTGGGGCAGGCTGCAGGACCCAGAGTCCAGTCCCGCCCACCCACATAGACCTCGGAATCACTCAAGACCAGACCTAGCCGGCCCCACCCCCATTGGGTGAGATCCAGACCTGGCTTGCCCACCCCCATCAAGCCCCACCAGGCAGGGGACACAACCTCAGGTCCTCTGGCTGGGCACCAGGCAGGAGGTGCAGTCTCAGGCCCCCAGTCAAGTTCTGCTGGGCAAGGGGTACAGCCTCAGGTCCCCAGCCTGGTGCTGGGATGGAGGATGTGCCTTGAAGTCCCCCATCAAGCCCTGCCAGGCTGGGGGGCATAGTCTGAGGTCCCCCATCAATCCTCACTGGGCAGGGTGTGTAGCCTGAGTTTCCCCAATCTGGTGACACACAGACTCAGGTCCCTGCTGATTGCTCATTATGGGAACCCCATCTACGCTGTGGGCACAGTCATCTTGTGATAGCATGAGGGTCAGTTTGCATATTGCCTTTTTATTATATAGGAGTGTATGTGCTATACTTTTGTACAGCAGGAAGTGCAGTATGTTTGTTTACAGCAGCAGTACCACCAACATGTGATTAATGCACTGTCATGATGTTATGATGGTTATAGGCCATAGGAATTTTTAGCTGCATTACATCTTATGGGATCATGGTTGTATATGAGGTCTGTTGTTGACCAAAGCATTATTATGCGGCACCACACTGGAAAGACACAGCTATCTTGGCCCAACATGGAACAGCTCCCTCAGGCCATGTATGCCTCATAGCTCCCCATGGATTTAGCTGAGGCTTTTATGGACCTGGGTCTTATTTTAACATGTCCCTCTGCACAATCCTGCTTTCTCTATCTCCTTTACCTAAAATACCCTGCACAACACACTCCATCTCAGTGACTGCTTCTGGAAATCTCAACTTGTGACAGTCCCAGGAGTGGTCCAAGAAAGGAGGTGATATGATATGATGGGGTACTTGATCTGGATCACGTGCTGGGATGGTAGTAAAGTTAACATCATTGATGGTTAAGTGGCAATAGACATTCCCTGGCATAAGGAGGTGGTCCCATTTTTAGAACCCTCAACAGAGGTGAATTGGAATACATAATATGCCTATGGAAAGGAATGCACTGAATGGGGTAACTTACCAAGTGTTTGAGACGTACAGAGGAACAGTAACTATAATGACCATGGATTGGATAGCTTACTGCTGGGAGTCAGTGAACTAGAAAAAGATAACTCAAAGCTACAGGCAGCTGCAACTCAAGTGTGAGAGCCAAGTAACTTAGAAAGAGGCTCCTGTAACTAGAGCAGGAGAGTCTAGAAAGCTGAGGGTGCCCTAGCCAGTTTGGCTCAGTGGATAAAGTGTTGATCTGTAGACTAAAGGGTCCCAGGTTCTATTCTGGTCAAGGGCACATGCCCGGGTTTCAGGCTTGATCCCCAGTGGAGAGTATGCAGGAGGCAACAAATCAATGATTTTCTCTCATCATTGATGTTTTTATGTCTCTCTCTCGCCCTCTCCCTTCCTCTCTGAAATCAATAAAAATATATTTTAAAAAAATAGAAAGCTAAAGACCAGAAGTGATCAATAATGTAGACCCATTAAAAGTAAGCCCTTCTATTCCATCACAGGCGTCAAAAAGAGGGAGAAAAGGGAAGCCACAGAGTGGGAACTCTTCACAATACGCATATCCCACAGGCTGCATATCCAGAATGCATAAAGAAGTGTAAGTCGAGGACAAAGGCAGACTAGCCAAAGAAAAAGTGGGCAAAATATCTGGACACACACTTTGCAAAGAGAGATATTCACATGAAAAATTTGTGAAAATTCAATTAAATTTCTCAGGAAATGCAACTGAAAACCACAAAGAGATACAACACTGTTTACCAGAACTGCCAAAATAAAAAAGATAGGCGATACTAAGTGTTGGGGAAGATTTCGAGCCACAGCCATTTTCACACATAGCTCACAGGAGTGCAAATTGCTACAACCACTTCAAAAACTCTTTTGCTGAACAAATCCATAGCCAAGCAAAGACATGAGCAATAATACAGTAGTCGTAGTATCACTATTCATAATAGGCAGGAAAAAACTCAAAAGTCCATCAACAAGAAAAATGCATTGTGATGTAATAATATATCAGAATACTATTCAACAGTATAATGAGTAAACCACAAGAAGATGAAAGCATAATGGATCTCTTAAACATAATGTTGAGCAAAGGTGGCTAGGTACAAAAGGGGGACATACTGTAGGACTCCATTGATATCAAGTTAAGAAACAGGCAGAACCACCTAACATGCTGGAAGCCAGGGGAGAGGCTCTTTTTTTAAAAAATATATTTTTATTGATTTTTCACAGAGAAGAAGGGAGAGGGATAGAAAGTTGGAAACATCGATGAGAGAGAGACATCAATCAGCCGCCTCCTGCACGCCCCCTACTGGGGATGTGCCCGCAACCCAATGTACGTGCCCTTGGTTGGAATCGAACCTGGGACCTTTCAGTCTGCAGGCTGATGCTCTCTCCACTGAGCCAAACCGGTTTTGGCCAGGGGAGAGGTTCTTGAGGAGGGTGAGGCGACCAGGAGAGGGCTCAGAGTGTTTGTGGGGCGCTGATCAGATTCTCTTTCTTGATCTGGATGTGTGGGTTACACAGGTCTGGTCACTGTGATAACAGTTTTTGCATTTGTACGCACCCTGGTATGGAAGGCATAGTTCAATTACAACTGTTAAAAATGCAAGGAAACAAAGACACCTACCTTGATTTCCTTTTTCCTGCTCTGGTGAGAAGCAAACCCTGCTGATGTTGCTGCTTTCGGTTTCGTTTCTAAACTGGGAGCATTTGAGGAAATTGGGCCAGGAGGCGTTCACCATCCCCAGGACCGACTCGCAGCCCTCTTTTGCGGCCTCACAGAAGGACCGACAGGGCAGGAGTCCATGACTGGAAGAAAAGAGAAAAGTGAAAATTAACATTTTTATAGACTGCTTCTCAAAATAAGAATGAAATTAAAGTTGGCCATGAGGGCTGTAATAGTATCTTAATTTATATTCACTGTGTCAACAACTTAAATGTCTACACTCAATCCTACAACAAGAGTGTCAGACATCCTAATGTCCTGGTTCTAGAGGGAATAAGCTAGTCCCATAATACATCATCGATCTCCTGTAGAAGCACTGACTCCCTCAGTTTTTTCTTCTTGGATTTGAGGTGTTCACGGAAACCTGTCAATCCAAAAGAAGCTCTACTTAATGTCAAAAGGAGTCAATTAACCTGGAAATAAAGGCCCCCAAATTGGAAAGGCAGAAGTAGGTCACAAAATAGGGTCATCTCATTTCTGTTCTTCCCTTTGAGAAATTCAAAATATCTCTGAGAGGCAGAGAGAAAGCTGTTCCTACATTTCCACTTCCTCCCTGGAAAAGACACACAGAGATATGTGGCAACTCAGTTATTTACTTGCAGTTATTATAAGCAATGCATTTATCGACAGTGTATCAAGTTACTTATCTTCTCAGATTTCTATTTTATCTTCTGCAAAATAGAAAAATGGAGACAACTGTCTACTAATGGTAAGAGAAATGATGCCCAGAGTTTGTCTCTATTCACCTGACATGCCATCAAACATGCCTGGGGTTTGTTCTCTCAGAGACCCGGGTGGCTTTTTCTACTTTGCAGCTACACACTGCATCTCTCACCATGGCTGGTGAGCCTTTCAAATGATTTTCCTTTAAAAAAACTGGGAAATAATAAATACATGTCAGTCAAAGCAAAGCACACACTTCACCAATGTAGTGTCACTAACATGTTTCAGAGCCACACAATATTAGATCTGCAAGTAAACCTTAAACAACACCTCATTCAAACAGGACCTGATTCTGGGACCGCCTGAAGGTCACATAGCTTCTTAGTGGAAGAACTGGGAAGAGAATCCAGATGTTTCTACTTTCAGTCCACACTCTATCTACTCTCCTATATTGCCTATACTCTTATAAGGACCCCATAATTAGGCTTTAAAAGTTCCTTGATCAAACAGGATCTCTCTTGGGAGAGAGGTACTTTTTATATAAAAATGTGGAAAAGGGGTACTCAGCAATTTCCTTCAGATACCTCATAATCTGAAGGTTAGAAACTTGTGTTAAAACTGAATAGCTTTATTTTAATTAATTTGAGAAAGAGAGAGAGAAAGATGTAATTCCACCTAGTTATGCATCCATTGGTTGATTCTTGTATGTACCCTGACCAGGGATTGAACCTGAAACTTCGGCATATCAAAACCAACTGAGCTACCTAGCCAGGGCCAAAACTGATTATCCTTTAGAGTCCTGATATTCACATATCTAACTATCTGCATTCATATGTCATTAAATTTGTTAGTGAAGATATAGAACGATAGGTTTTGCACTTACAAGATTAGGCTTAAGGCACAAAACATGTTGACCTGCTCCAGGCAAGTATCTTGGTATAAAAGGAATACCTGATTGCCATCCAGGAAATATATTAGGTACTTATAGGACTAAGAAAGTGTCACTTAAATAACATTTTCTACCTCATTCCAGAGAAGTTAGAGACTATATTTTCAGGGCTAAAACATGGTTGAGGAAGGTGGAGAACACAGAATTCCTGTGCACTAGCTTACACGTTGCTAGACTTTCTTCTGAGTGCTTTGTGCGCATCCACACCTTCATTTCTCACCAAGGCTCTAAGCGCTAAGTGCCAGTGCTATCATGCCTAATACCCAAATAAGGAAACGAAAGCACAGGAAGAACAAGAGACGTGGCCAAGGTCACCGAGGGAGTGAGTGTCAGAGCCAGGATTCAAACCCTGGCATACTGACCTAGGACCCACTCTACTAACTACTCCACTACCTGTCAGTTCTTACTCCAGGAATGAGTGTTCCAAAGCACAACTCAACGGCAGTTAGGAACTTGAAAGGCACTTTCAGAGTGTACCAGGCATACACACGGAGACTGGGTTCTCCTTTGTTCTACAAACTCCTAGTGTTTGCCAAAGGGGCCAAGGAACACAAGGGAAGGAGGAAGGTGTGTGTCTTTCCTTTCCAGGTGTGAGATACCTCATCCTCAAACTACAAGACCAGCAAGGCTTGACTTTGGCATTTTTTTTCTTTGCCTTTGAGTCCCTGGCCCAGGTCCCAGTCTCTGATATCATCCGGGCCCCACACAAGCATCCCACCTAGACAGCCATCTCCACCAGAACATTACTTGCTCTTAAACATTGTCTTCCTTTCCTGCAATCAAAACTGCATTCCCCAAGTGAGCAGAATGCAATTGGGCTTTCAAAGAACGCTGACAATAACACAGAGGAGTTTATAATAACAGATGGACACTTAACCCTCCCAAAGGTGTTTGCATCGTTAGAAGACTTGTTAGAGCAAAGGAATCTCTAATTAATGGCATTTCAGATGCCATTTACAAGAGGGGAAAATTTATCCATCACTGGGGAGCGGGAGATCACTGCAAAGCTAACTCTCGAGGCTCAACTCTCCCAGGTGGTTGCTGGACCTTCTCTCACCTCTGAGCCCACATATGTTTGGATCACGCCACATTTTTTTCTGGAACCCTCTGCAGTGAGAGCAATGAAGTTTCATGCAGGAGCCCAGCAGACTGCTTTCTGTTCTAAAGCTGTCTTAACTCCTAAGCTGACATTCTCATTGACCTTTCCTATGGACACTTTGCGCAAGGAAGGGTAAGTCCGCCACCCTGTAACTTTCACACGGCCACTCCTCACTGTCTGTCTTGTGCCAACAGTTCACCCACACCAAGACTCAGTTTCCTCACTTGAAAAGTGAGAGGGTTGGAAGAGCTGAGTTTATACGGTGCTTTTATCACTAACATTTCACACATCGAAATGTATCCCTTAACACAATGCTTCTCAGAGGAGCAGCGATAACCCCACCGGTTCTGCTAAATTTCAAAAAGTAATAGACATTTCTTTTCCCTCGAAAATTTGTTCTGGGAATATACAGAGACATTAAGATACCATTCGGCCTCCCGTTCTAAAAATGGGTTCTAAGAAAAATGTCTAGAGTGTTTCCAAATAGCTCTGAGAGGTGTAACCAACAGAGGCCCATAAGCTCTAAATTGCTGGACCAGGACATGTGAAACAGTGAGAGAGTATTAATAACCAGCAGCCCTTTCGAACAGTGAGCAAAATGAGGAGCCATTTGCTCTGGTTTGGCATGGCATTCAACTGCCCAGAAGGAGCTGAAGTAGTTTGCTTTCATCACATGGAGCAGTGGGTGAGGGAGACCACACTATTTTGGAACATAAGTGCCTATATCCAAGCAACAAGCGGACTGACATCTGAAAACAGTGCTCAGCGCGGGCAGGGGTCGGAGCTGGCTATCAGAACACTATTTTAGAAGTGGCGATTATTTTAAATTGATGTGTGAGGTACACTTGGTGTCATGCAAAAGTCCTTAACACGTTTCAACTAAAGTTTAAGCAGGAAACAGTTATTATATGAGTAATTATACTAGATAACAGTGGTTCTCAACCTTTCTAATGCCGCGACCCTTTAATATAGTTCCTCTTGTTGTGGTGACCCCCAACCATAAAGTTATTTTCGTTGCTACTTCATAACTGTAATGTTGCTACTGTTATGAATCGTAATGTAAATATCTGTGTTTTCTGATGGTCTTAGGTGACCCTGTTAGTGGTTCTCCACCTGCTATAGAGCCTAAAGCCATCGGAAAACACAGATATTTACATTACTATGTAAATGGCTATCTAGGTGGGGTGCTTGAGTGGGGCCTGGATGATTTTTATTTATTGTTCCCTTTTGAACAACATATCTCCATCCCCCCAAAACGTTTAGACTTCGGCTAGAAAAAAAAGTTCTGATAAGATCTAATGTTAAAATTATTGAATAAGCTACAGCTGCAGATACAAATTTTTAACTTTTACAAATGACTTTTTCTAACTTCTTAACTACTTTTGACCTACAGAAAAGTTAATAAAATAGCATAGAAAGCTGCCATGTAGCCTGCATCCAGGCTCCCTCAAGGCTAAGACCGTACACAACTGCAGTTCAATGATCAGAACCAGGAAACTAACATTGGCACAATATCTTTAACTGAATTAAATACCCCTAAAAATCTCCACTCAGGATCTCATATTTCCATTTAATTGTCACATTTTATGTTTGGCAAATAAACTAATTGTTAAGTATATTAGGAGAGCTCAGGATTTAAAACTACCCCTCCCCCCTCCACCAGCTTTCCGCATCAGCACAGTCTGATGGTCTGGAGACACCTCATCAGATGGAGTAGGAGAGTGGTAGGAAACAGGCTCCCTGGACACGGAGGTAGAAACGGGTTCAAGGGAATGTTGGAGTATGTCATTGTCTCACATCTGAAGAGAAATAATGCGAGAAGTCAAGGCATTTGGGGGTCACATTGGTCTGAAACTCTTTAAAAACCAGGACTGTGTATTATTTTTCAGTTGTAATGGCCATAGTTCCAGCAGGAAAGAAATGACCTGCTGGAGTAGAACTCTTGCAGAGCCCTCCATGAAAGGACCGCCTATGAGGGTGCTGGCAGGGTTAGTGCAGTGTGCTAGGATGGGTTGCTCTTAGTATCTCAGACTTAAGGGACAAAGGGGACGGGCAGATAGTGGAACATACAGAGAGCTACATGGGAAAGGCTGCCAGATAGGAGCCATAGCCTCTCCAGGGGAATGCAAGCAACAGGGTCATCTGGCCACAAAGAAACTAAGGGATCACTACCCAGCCTGACTCTCCTCTTACACTCTACATCCTGTTGGTGACTCGCATGGGCTGAGCCCCACAAAAAGCAAAAAAAAAAAGCAGCCATTGAGAACCTGTGAGTTGGAGAAAGGTGGAAATGGATGTGGAGAAGTAATGCCACATGCATCACTCCTAGCAGGAGCTCAGCAAATATTGGTAAAGGAATAAAGGTAGTGGTGTGCTATAAATTGTTAAACTCTTCTTAGCTTGAAATCTTTGCTGTGAAATCCACTACAGAAATAAGCAAATGCTATAAGCGACAGTTTTGTATGTGTTTTTTTTTTTTCAGGGACCCAGTGTATCGGTGTACCAATGGCATGAATGTATAAATCATGGCACCTCCTACGGAGGAAAGCTGTTTTTATCTCCACTGAAAGGAAAATTACTGTCTTGCACTTCTGGAACCAGATCGAGACAATATTAACTCATTATCTCCCAGCACCACCACAGCCACCACTCCTTGGACATGCCTAATTTTGTTGGTGGTAATACCATCTACCCACGTCCTCAAGTCCAAAACCTTTGCCTCACCCTCAACCCCACCATTTATGTGTAATTAATCGTGAAGTACTGCTAATTTTACATCTTCAAATCTAATTGTTCTCTCCCCATTTTATATTCTAGTAAAATTAAACTAGTTGTAGTTTCCCTAATATATAATAGACCTAGGCTGTTACTCTACCTGAAATGCCTTCTTTTCCCACCTTTTCCACATAGCAAACTTCTATTCAACCTCTAAAACCCAATTTAGCTGTTACCACCTCTCTGGAATCAGCCATTTCTAACAAAGCCAGGTGAAAAGAGTTCTTCCTTCCCCTCTGTGTTACCCCACACCTTGTAAGCGTTTCACATGGTACAGCCATTTAAATGTGTTTGTGTCTGTTTCCCTATTATTAGGGAACCAGACAGAACCATGTGCTCTTCATCTCTACACCTCTCACATCAAACTATGTGCCTGACACATTGTAGGTGCTAATATGTGCTCAATAGGAGAATAAATAAGCTGATCCTTTTTGATATCCTTTTTGAATGAGCTGATGTCAGAAGCTGAGAGGTAGTTCGCGCCCAAACTCTACCAGACCCTCTACCCTCCCTTACGTCTACCCCCAACACTCATATCCTTGCCAACAGCATCTGCATCTACTTGCAGGACTGATTCCATTAGGCTGTCTTTCCCACCTAGGCCAGTTACCACAGAACATTCAGAATATTCGGGTCTCCCTCACCTCCTAGATCCCTATATCCTGAGGGATCAAATGTAATCTATTTAATGAGGTTTTCCTGAACAACACTCTGCTTAAAATTGCATCTCTTGCCACCAAAGGCCCATTCTCCCAAAGCTTTCCTGCTGGATATTTTCCATTGCCCTTATCACTATCTGATCTACTTTATTTATTTGCTATCTATTTATTTGCTTATTGTCTGTCTCTTTCCAATGTGGTATAAGCTCCTTGAGGCCAAGGGTTCGTGTCTGTTTTGTTTGCTGTTGTGTCCCTAGTATGTACAGTCAGCACTCCATAAATATTTACTGGAGAAAGGAATGAGTTACAGTCCAAGGATCATGTGTTGGCCTGCTTAGAATAGAGCGATCCGTAGCAAAGTCAGGAGCAGAGCCATCACTACCAACCCCCAAAGTAATCTGTCTGTACAGAAGCTCACGCCGTCCCTGCTCACCTGATCCCCTCCCTTCATGTCAGCGAATTCTACACATGCTGTTCGGTCTTGAAATAATTCCCACGTCAGAGAAAAATGTCAGTAAAATTGCTATGGGTGAAAGCCTACAATTAAATGTCTCACTTGGAGGCCAGGAGCAGGGTGTCACCCTGAAGACAGAAACTCGAGGAAATACCACCAGATAAACACAGCTTAAATTAAGACGGGCGCAAATAATGTAAGACCACACAACCACCCTTGAAAGAGAATATAAACTCTATGCCCTTCTAACCAACATGAGCCCGATCCTCATTAATACTTGGCATGCTTACCAGGGCCCATGGGGTAGAGGATGAACAAATCACTAAAGAAACTTGCAATTGTTAAGTTATTGCAGGAGCTGTTTTGATTTGTGTACCTCATGAAATAGCACACTCAATATAGATCGTTGAATGAGTTGAATCACAAGTATTAAATCTAAATTCTAGCCAGCCCACATAATACCAAGGAGTTATTGAGGTGAAAAGCCGACATACTAATTCACGGAGCTCGATGAAATACGTGTGCTTGAGACACTGTCAGTGATATGACGAGGCATTTGTAGAGCACTCGAGCCCATGGCCTGATTCTCTACTTTCCATCTTTGTAAAATAAAAGTTTCAGGGGTTATCTGACTCCATTACCCACACATGGAGCCATTTTGGGGTCATACAATGGAACCTTACTTATCATTGAGAGTTTATATAAAATGCCAAAGAGCATTTTCAACTTGTGTTGCCTGAGGTTGAAAAGGAACTGTGATACAACCTCCATCTGCACAGCCGGGTGGCCAGCACTGGCGTGGCTGAACACACTGCTATGGCCCCAGCCGGGGGGTTCGGTTGGTTGGAGCATCGTCCTGTACAGCAAAAGGCTGTGGGTTCATTCCGCTGTCGGGTGTGTACAGGAGGCAACTAACCAATGTTTCTCTTTCACATTGATATTTTCCTCTCACTCTCTCTCTCTCACTAATAAACATACCCTCTGGTGAGGATTAAAAATAACAATAATAATAATAATTGTTATTATTATTATTATTATTATTATTGTTATTATTATTATTATTATTATAAAGAGTGCCATTTCTAGGTCAACAGGTAAAACCAGGAAGTAATCCACAAATGACTTTCAGAATAGTTAGTTGGTAATAGCAACAAAGCATATCTTTTTTCTTTGCCTACTGATAAAATTTTTTTTTTAAATTATGATTATAAAAAAATCTAATGCTATAATGTTTGCATTTATTTGTGATATCATAGAGTTCTCAGGACATAGGTAAAATCTTAATAAAAAAAAGTAATTGTATGTAATTATTCTCCATTTGCAAAAAATAATTAAAAAGTTTATCCCGACTTTATATAATTCCTGTATTCTTCAAAGAAATGTTTTAAATCAAATTATATTTCCCAAGTGCTTTTTAGATGATTTGGGGGCTGCATTTACATGGGAGATTGGTACATGCTGTCTTACGAAATAACGTATTTAAGAACACAGTAAGCCTTCTAAATTACATTACAGAAAGGCAATTTTGTTACTTTTTTACTAAAACATTATAAAAAAAATCAATTCAAAAATAGTGTAGCCATATAACAATATGCAGCAGTAGAAATTCTGAGGATAAATTGGATGGTGAGGGAGAGGCTTTATAATTCTCAAAGCTTTTTAAAAATTTATTCCACTAATAAGTTTGGACTATTCAGCTAGAGGCCATCTTCGTATTGTGGGCATCCTTAGGAATATGATGGAGGCACAACAGGAGCACCGAATCAGTTGTGTGTTTGAAATGACAGGAAAGTTTCACAGTAACTTTAAGTAATGAGAGCTGGAGTGCAGGATCCTTTTCCTAGGAAACTCCGCCGCTTCTGAAAGGCTGCCTAGGGCATTGACAGGAAATGAACAAATTGTGCCTCCCAAAAAGGAAATTTTAAGTATCTCTTGTTTCTTTTAACATTTTTCTTCTTCTTCTCTAGTGACTGAAAACAAAAAATGTACCTAGGACTTTTAGTTACCTACTGGGAGGGTAGCAAAAGCAAAAGCTTAAAAGATGAATTAAGGCAAATGGAAGAGAGTAACATAGCAGAGTTCCAATCTTGATTTATTATCAGAATTTTAAAATCAAAACTCACAGAATTAGGTGTGAGAAGCAGGGTGACAGGGGACAGATCTTGTCAGATCAAAAGATCTATTTTCAACCCCAAATTGCTGAATTCTGAGCACCAGCCAAAGTGCCTGAGACATGAATGTGTTTCGAGGAGATTAACTCTAAACACTTAACATTTCTTTTCTTTTTTTAATTTTCTTTTTTTAATAGGAGAGTTTTTGTTTTGTTTTTTTTTAATATATTTTATTGATTTTTCACAGAGAGGAAGGGAGAGGGATAGAAAGTCAGAAACATCGATGAGAAAGAGACATCGATCAGCTGCCTCCTGCACACCCCATACTGGAGATGTGCCCGCAAGCAAGGTACATGCCCCCGACCAGAATTGAACCCGGGGACCTTTCAGTCCGCAATCTGACGCTCTATCCACTGAGCCAAACCGATCTCGGCGACACTTAACATTTCTTTAGGAAAGAACCTGAGAGTCAGATAGAGAGAAAGAGGGCTTTGGGCAGCACGGTCTCAATCAGCAAATTTCACGTGGCAAAACAGAAGTCCAGCAGTATATGCAGCCCATCCTTTCTGAAGGCAGTTAGGGGACCATCTGTCCTTACTAGATACTCTCCATGGGTGTCAACGCAACCCATCACAAAGCCCCACTGGATTCGCTCACTATTATTCCCAATGCAAATATAAAGCATCCTTCAGAAAACAGATGGCAAATTTAATATTTTTTAAGTCATCATCCAAGGAAGTTTTTCATTGATTCTAGAGAAAGAAGAAGGGAGAGGGAGGGGGTGAGAAAGAGGGAGGCAGAGAGAGAGAGACATCCATCAGTTGCCTCCCACACACACCATGACCATCAGACCTGCAACCTGGGTATGTGCTCTGACCAGGAATCAAACCCGAGACTCTTCAGTGCAGAGAACAATATTCTAATCAACTGAGCACACTGGCCAGGGCTGATCTTTTTTCCCCGCAAGTTTTTAGAACTCCTCAATCGAGTGCCATGGGCCATCATGAATGGACTGGCCCTGAATTGAACAGAAAATTAATTTACTGAAATAAGCTGGACTCCTTGCTAAAATGTCTCCAGTAAGTTCTCATCAGTTGGTTTAAATACCTCCAGTGATAATAACTCATCATTTCCTGAGACAATTCCATATGTAGACAAATGTGGTATCCATAAGTCCTTACTGTAGTTGAGTGAGAATTTAGTTCCCAGTGAGTTTCATTACTGGTTCCATCTTTGCCCTGTGGGAGCACACAGAAAAGGTGTGTCTCCTTCCCAGCCATGGGCCAGAAAGCCGAGGACGGCCATAGTGCATCCTGGACTTTACAACTCCAGGCCCCTCAGCCATTCTTCCCAGGAACAGACGTTAAATTGTGATCCTGGTCATTATTCCCTAAACATTTTATAATAGTTGTGTTTCTGCTCTTTATCTAAACCTTAAGTCTAAGACTTTCAGCTACTGTTCACCTGACGTCTTTTTATAACTGAGTGCGTAGTAGTCAATGTTGGAAACAGAGCGCTGAGCCCCAGCCAATCTTCAGGAACAATTCAGTGCTTCCTCATCTATGAGATGCAGGATTTCGAAAGCTTGAAAAGAGCAAGTGCCTATATTTTAGCTGGTTGTTCTGCCAACTGAAGCTCATTCAGAAAGAAGCTAAATTGTTTCTGGGAATATCATGTAACTCCATTTAAAATTATAGTTTTTATGTAGAAAATTTGATTTAGACATGAACTTTCAGGAGCATATCAATTATACGAAGCCATGCACAATTAGACTCAATATGTTTTAAAGTCCCATTTACCTAAACATTTAGAAGGCTTCCCTCAATGAAGACTTTATTTATTCATCCATTCCTACAAAAATGTATTGAGCGCCTACTACATGATGGGCACTGTTATGAACCCTGGGGATAGAATGATGTACAAAGTCAAGTTCTCTGCCACTGTGGAGCTTATTGAGTATGAGAGATGACAAACACAGAAGCAAAAAATGGGTACAGACAGGCTTCAATGAAATAACAGGAGGACCACTGAGGGTGGTCATAGAAGGTCACTCTGCAGAGCTGTCTGTTGAGCAGAGGGTTTAGTGTGCGGGGATAGATCCTTAAAGGCAAAGGGAACAACACATACAATTGAAGTGAGAAAGAAACTGGCATTTTTGAGAAGTAGAAAGGTCAGTATAGCTGGGGCAAGGCTGGTGACACTAGAGGAGTAAGGAAGGCTTCCAAACCATGGCAAGGAGTTCAGCTTGTAACCTATGTCTAATGCAAAGCCCTAAAAGGGGTAGAGGCAGGGGAATGGCATCATGTAGATCCTTTTTCAAAAGCACTCTACTTTTCCCCAAATAATGATGCTCATTGGAGCTTAGAGAATTTATCTGGCAACTGCAGAGAATGCACTTGAAAAATCGGGGGCAGGTGAGACCTGATTCAAATCATAGCTTTGCAAGTTGTCAATTATAGGACCTTTCGTTAGCCTTGCTGATTGTCTGTTTCCTCATCTCTGAAATGATGCTGATAATACCCACTTCATAGAGTTTTTATTGATTTGAGAGAGAGAGGAAGGGCAAGAGGGGAGATAGAGAAACACATAAACGTCAATCAGGTACCTCCTATACACACCCTGACTGGATGATGCTTCAACCAACTGAGCCACACTGCCCAATGCTAATTGGCATTTTTGAATTATCGCATTGGCACCTAAGTAGAAAATTAATTAGTAGGTGGAAAGTGTGAGAAAAATATGAAAATCTTGCATCTCTGAAAGAGCCGATGAAATTTATACCCTCCCCCCAGAAATTCATATACCATCTTTGAGTACCCCACCAATAATGGAGAAATTACTGTGTGCCAAGTAGTGTAGACCATGTATGAGCATTTTATGTAAATCGTTGCTTAATGAACACAAACTCTATGAAGTGGGTATTATCAGCATCATTTCAGAGATGAGGAAACAGACAATCAGCAAGGCTAACAAAAGGTCCTATAGTTGACAACTCACAAGGCTATGGTTTGAATCAGGTCTCACCTGCCCCCAATCTTTCAAGTGCATTCTCTGCAGTTGCCAGATAAATTCTCTAAGCTCCAGTGAGCATCGTTACTTGGGGAAAAGTAGAGTGCTTTTGAAAAAGATCATTTGAAGAAAGGCATGGACTGAGTACAGTACAGAGATACAACCTTTAAACTCTAGTCATCTGACTGAATACACATTTTTATTTATTTCCACAGATATTAAGAATTTCTGCTAAGGAGCTAGTGGCGAAGCAGCACCCCCGCGGGGGAAATCAATAGCAACACGTCAAGTGTTCAATGTTAAGGCCTCGTCTCATGGGCCGTTTCTCTGCAAAGTGTTAGGTGTGAGTCCGGTTCAGGTGACAGCAAGCATCAGGCCTCCCGGGTGTCCTCTAGAAGCAAAGCACAGGCTGGACCTTCCAGGCCAAATTAACCCTCTCCAAGCTTTGACAAGTTATGGACCTGTTATTAACAAGGTGGGAAAGGGAGCTAGTTATGTATCAAAATCAAGGGGCTGCAATGCCTGCTTCCTCTTTCAAATGCAGAGAGAGACCTCCAGTGTTCCCAGACCAGGAATTGTGAATTTCTCCCCAGCTGCCTGCTGACATTTCTACCATATTTCTTCTAACTCACATATTGTTTAATGTTTCCCAAATGATTTATCAGCTAAATCCTGTATTTTAAGGTACATTTCACTGAATCCATATAAATTATATTCCATTTCAATTAGTCTGGGTTATATAGTATATGACACACACACTTATTAAATGCAACCTAGTCTAAAATAGACACTGTTTGCCCAGTGGTGGCTCAGTGATTGAGTGTCGGCCTATAAACTAGGAGCTCATGGTTCGATTTCCAGTCAGCTGGGTGGCTTCAACAACAGATACTCATTCTCTCACTTTTCTAGAAGCTAAAAGTCCAAGGTCTGGCAGAGCCATGTCAATCTCCAGGCATTGGTGGAGGGTATTGGCAGATGTGTGTGTGTGTGTGTGTGTGTGTGTGTGTGTGATATACTATACAACCCAGTAGAGGACCTGCAGGAAGCAGCCAATCAGTGATTTTTTTTTTCTCTCATCATTGGTGTTTCTATCTCTCCCTGTCCCTTCCTCTAAAACCAATTAAAATATATTTTAAAAAATAAAATAGACACTGTTCAAGTACATTATGTAATATAGTTTTTTTTAATACATTTTATTGATTTTTTACAGAGAGGAAGGGAGAGGGATAGAGAGTTAGAAATATCGATGAGAAAAAGACATCGATCAGCCGCCTCCTGCATACCCTCCACTGGGGATGTGCCCGCAACCAGGATACATGCCCTTGACCAGAATCGAACCTGGGACCTTTCAGTCCACAGGCCGATGCTCTATCCACTGAGCCAAATCGGTTTTGGCTGTAATATAGTTTTAATGATTATCTGAGGTCTCAAAGGAATCAAATGAAAAACTCTATCACTTATACATCCCACTATATCTTTTTAAATTTTAAATGTTATTAAGCAGCTATTTTCTCTAGGATGGAATATGATTAATTCTCTGTTATTTGAAAAGCAGAGAAAAATTAGTGTAAATGTATGCCCAAGAGTGTAATATAAGAAAAATATGTTTGATTTCAGAATTATTTTCCATAATCTGTTTTACTTTTCTCAAACTTATTTTGCTTATTAAATCTAGCTTGCAGGTTCCATGGACATCATAAGTAATAGTAAGAAACAATGTCCTAAAAGTGTAATTATAAAATTAAATATGATGATAAATATAATAAAAAGTAGCATGGGTCCCCAAAGGATACCTGAAAACTAACTATAAATTATCATCCATTATAACACAAAATGGAAAATTCTCATGTGAGAGCGTTTCTCAGGACAAACCAGGTCAGGGGGAAAACAAATCTCACTTAAGAGTGCCCTAAAGACTGTGAGTAGCTCAATGAGAATTTTGCAATTAATTTTATTAAAGAGCATAAGAATGATCACAATGAAATAAGAGTTTCCAAGAAGCCAAATGGATTCTCTTTCATTGCCTGTTTATTCACTCACACGAGTCCAGAGGAAAGTAAACAAAAAGATAAAAATGAAGTAAAGGAGAAATGGAACTAGAATTCAGCTCCAGCAGCCCAGAGTATTGTACCTAACTTTCTTTTAATCCATATAGTATTCTATGTTTTCCCCCCAAATCCTTCAATACTTAGTATGTGTTATAAATAATTTCTGTGCCCTCAATTTAATCAGTACTTCCCCTTCTTTTCAATCCACTACTTGGTAACGATGCTGACACTACTGAGCTGTATCTAAAAGTCTGGTGCTATTCCAATCTCTTTGTCATTTAAAGTTCATATGAACTTTGTAAAATAAATACAACTATGATCCCATGTTAGAGATGAAAAGGCTGAGGCATGTGCCTCCATAGCCTGCTTTTGCAGCCACGGTGTGGCCAATGAGATATGTCCATGTCCAGCCTCTGCCACATTGAATGAGACCTATTTAGAAGAAGGGTCATTGCAGGTGTAATTAAATTACGAACTAATTACAATTAGTTGTATTTATTTTACAAAGTTCATATGAACTTTAAATGACAAAGAGCTTGGAATAGCACCTGACTTTTAGATACGGCTCAGTAGTGTCAGCATCGTTACTAAGTAGTGGATTGAAAAGAAGGGGAAGTACTGATTAAATTGAGGGCACAAAAATTATTTATAACACATATTAAGTATTGAAGGATTGGGGGAAAAACATAGAATACTATATGGATTAAAAGAAAGTTAGGTACAATTACGAACCTTGAGAAGATGAGATCATATTAGGTTGTCAAGATGGGCCCTCCATCCAATGACAATTGTCCTCGTAAGAGACAGAAGAGAAGACACAAATGCAGAAGAGGAGGCCATGGGAAGATGAGGGGAGAGACTGGAGAGACATGGTCGCAAGTCAAGGAAGGCCTGAAACCACCAGGAGCACGCACACACACAACACACACACACACACACACACACCAATCTCTGCGGGTTGACATGGCTCTGCCAGATCTTGGACTTTTAGCTTCTAGAAAAGTGAGGGAATGAGTGCCTGCTGTTGAAGCCACCCAGCTGTAGTAGTTTGTTCAGACACCTCTAGGAGACCAATACTGACACCCTTCTAGGAACATAAGGGCCCTCCTTGCTCCCGGGCTTAGTTTCACTCCTGGGAAAGACCTAACAGCTTCTCTCTCTTTACCCTGAAGACACCATCTGCAGATGGTGTCTTCCCAGCAACACTTTGCTGAATGCTGTGTCTGCATATGGTTCTATACTTACTTCTACAGTTCAGAACCTACTCTTTCTATTCTACCAAGTTTCTGTTCTATGGCCATGCAGGCTCTTTCCAGTTCAAATGAAAAAATGGCTTTCCCTGTTGAAAGTGTAGTTTATACATTTATTAAATTAGTGCAAATAACATCCAATCTATTTGCACTTGGAAATGCGATTCATTCTAACATTATTATTCTGAAAACTTCCTAACATTTCCATTCAGATAATAATTGTGATTATTATGTTATCACAGGCTTTAAAAATGTATACTTAGTATTTCAAATATTCCCTGATATGCTCTTCATTGACTTACCCTTGTTGGAAATCATTTCTAATCCTAGTTGATGTTGTGCGAGGCAGTCTCTGTCCTTCTGTATCTACCCTCTCCCTCTTTGCCCTGGCCTGAGTTCGTGTTGAGCATGAAAACTACCTCTCATCATACCCAGATCTGACTTAGACGATGAGATATGGGACTTTTGAGCTGAGGAGATTTGGATGAGATTTTTAGTCTTATCTATTGAGGTCCCATTAATTGCATGCCTTTGCCCAGTGATTGCTAGTGAGTTCAGTTGGTGGGAGGCCCAGGTAGATGGAAGGGCACGGGAAAGGTAAGGTCAGGGTATTCATTCCTTTTCTCTTCCTGCAGCACTGAGGGCTGGCTGCAGTCATAGTCCGCTGGTTGGGGTCGCACCCCTTGGCCTGTCAGGAGACTCCCTGCCCCCATACTGCTAACTCTCTCCAGGTGCTGTACACCCTCTTACCCTTGTTGTGGGACCTGGTGCCTCCCATCACTTATTTGTTCTCTGAAGCCTAACCACACCTTCATAAATAGTCCCTTCAATAAACGCTTTTCCATTGCCCCTTTGAGGATACTGTGTGTCTTCTACCAGACCCTCACTGACATGGCTATTGCATATCCCAGCTGACAGCATCAATCTGACATACTGAATAATTTCTTCCCATACATAAAATTATTCCAAGTTTTCAAAACATTTCTTGTTTCAAAGATTTACAACTGGCTATGACTGGCGTGGGTTATTTCTTTCTCCTTTAACAACAACAACAAAAATGTGGTCACGTGGGAGAATTCTGTGCCTCTCAGACACTTCTGCCACAACTCACTCTTATCACTGAATGAGATTTTGTTTCCAAAATACCTGTCATCACCATCACCGACGCACTCGGGGAAGGCAAGGCTACAGCCAAAAAGCATGATATGTTGATAGCAACTGAGGCGGTGGAGGTACATGAAGAATTTGAGGAACTTCTCCATTTCCATGTTTTTGACAATTGAGAGGAGAGGTGTTAGCGTGGTGTGGTAAGGCAGCATCTGACACTGGCTGTGGGTGATGTTCATGCAGGCACCTGGGAAGTCAAGATAATTACATTTAGGAACAGACACATCAGAATTACACATTTACAAACTCATTTGATATGAAAGGTTAATGTGTTCGTAGGATAAAATATATTCTATTAGAGGCCCGATTCATGAAATTTGTGCACCCGGGACCCAGGCTTCTCTCAGAGCTCCAGCTTCATCCGGAAGGAAATCCACTCTAATTAAGTATATTACACTTTTATTGTTATAGATAAGTAAGAATGATTATAGATCTACAATCAGACATATATAACATACATACATATAAGACTGGGGAATGCACACACATGCAGATGTGTGACAATGAAATCAAACTACTTATATTCCCAGAGAAAGAGCATCTGTGTCCTGGGAAAATGTGTGGGGAAAGCACACTCACATGTAGCTGGTGGGCATAGAAATGGGCAGTCATTGCTCTGGATCACAGCTGGCCAGAGCAATATGTATAAATCTTTGAAATGTGCATATTATTTGACACTGTAATATCATTCTAAAAAAATTATCCTAAGGCAATAATTGTGATTTTGAACATGGATTTATCTACAGGAATCTTCATCATTATAGAATTTTCCATTTTTAAAAGATATAAATCACCTCAGCATTCAACGAAGGGAATTGGTTTAAAATATTAAGGAATAAACAACAGATTGCTTAACTTAGATATATGAAAGATGCTTTAAAAGGTTATTTAATCACATGAAATGGTACTTATAATATAACACACAAAAATAACAAGTCACAAAACAATTTGTATACTATGGTCCTGTTTTTAAAAATGCGTGATTATACAAGGATTTCCAACCCTGACTATGTCAACAGTTCAGGGTCAGCCCAGAGCCTCTGCTTTCATTTCCTCATGGCTGTCTTTTCTCCTGCACATCCTTTCCTTCTCCCTCATTCCATAAATTTGCATGGTTGGTCTGATGTAAGTCAAAATATTAATAGGAGACCGTTATATTTTTCTTTTATATGTTCTTCTATATTCTTTTATTGAGTTATATAAAGTTTTATTGTTTTGTTAAAAATAATAGAGCCGAGACCGGTTTGGCTCAGTGAATAGAGCATCGGCCTGCAGACTGAAAGGTCCCAGGTTCGATCCCGGTCGGGGGCATGTACCTTGCTTGCGGGCACATCTCCACAGTGGGGCGTGCAGGAGGTGGCTGATCGATGTCTCTCTCTCATCGATGTTTCTGACTTTCTATCTCTCTCCCTTTCTGTCTGTAAAAAATCAATAAAATATATTTTTAAAAAAATTAAATAAAATAATAGAAACTTTGGTTATTGTTTAAGCAGGCTACTATTTAAAAGAATCTCCAGGCTTTGAAAATGAAGTGGAAATATTAATTTTAATTATGTTGCATGTAGCAAGAACAGAAAGAAGTTCAACAAGAAAGGGAACATCTCTTCTAATCACTGTGCAATTCCTACTCAAAGAAATGGAGAGAAAAATCTTTCTAAGCCTACATTTAATATTTTAATAAAGATGTTTTTTTAAAAAAAAAGACTGCATCTCCAGTAAAATGGCCAGACTAACCTTTGATCTATAATACAGAATAAACACACCCTATCACAGGTTCCCAACCCCCTTTTCGACTTTATTCATTCAGATATATCATCCCAAACATCTCTCGTCCTCTTCTCTAGTCTACTTCTAGGCTTACTGTATAGTCTCACATCTCTTACAAAACTCTCTGAAAACCACCCAAGCCCTACAGGAAGTAATTCCTCCAAATTACCCGAGTGTAACCATTAGCTCAAAGAGTCTTACACTTCACAAAAAGACACAATTTCTCATATGTGTATATAAAAGCCTAAGCGACCATCGCAACTGAATGTATGGCTGAGCAGGCTGCGTGGGGTGACAAGGCTGGCAGGGGGGTTAGTGAGGGCCAACCGAACAACCAAGCAGCAGGCTGTGTGGGAAGACCAGGTCAGCAGGGGTGGGGGGCAGTGAGAGGTGATTGGGCCAGTGGGGGGGCAGTTAGGGGTGACCCAGCTGGTGGTGGGAGTGGGGGGCAGTAAAGACTTTTCAGACAGGCCAGGCAGATGAAAAGTTAGGAGCCAGTGCTCCCAGATTGTGAGAGGGATGTCTGACTGCCAGATTGTGAGAGGGATGTCCAATTTCCAGATTGTGAGAGGGATGTCCAACTGCCAGTTTAAGCCCAATCCCCAAGCAGTCAGACATCCCCTGAGGGGTCCCAGATTGGAGAGGGTGCAGGCTGGCCTGAGGGAACCTCTCCCTTCCACCCCCTGCCCTGTGCACGAATTTCATGCATTGGGCCTCTAGTTGTTATATAATTCTAGAGGCCCAGTGCATGAAAATTCATGCACTGGAGGGGGAGGTTTTTCAGCCCGGCCTTCCCCCTCTCACAGTCCAGGAGCCCTCAGGGGCAGGAGGTGACCCAGTGATCAGGGGAAGGTGATGCCCCATCACCCTCTGCTACTGCCACTGCCAGCAGCATAAGCCTTGGCTGGCTCTAGTTACCTGAGTCTTGGGTGGCCGTGGGTGGTTGGGCAGCCACCATCCAAGGCCTGCCTGCACCTCGAGCCAGCCTGAGCAGTTGGGTAGTCACCATCCAGGGCTACCTGTGCCTTGGGCCAGCCCTGGATGGCTGGGGGAGGCGGGGTGAGGAGACTGGACACCGCCATCTTTGAGGGTATGGCAGTCAATATCCCCTCCTTATTGGCTGTGGGTAGCAGCACCATCTTTGAGGGCAGGGCAGTAAATTAGCCTATTCCCTAATTATTAGATAGGCTATATTGATCACCCAAAATACATTGAGCTCAGTGGGACATGATCACAGTATGATTTCCATTTTGAAAGGGAACCAGTGACATTCATAACTTCTCTGTATGCTACACTCTCATATAGACATGGCAAAATAAATAAGTGCACAATACTTTTTTTGACATAATCAAAATCAAAGTACAAAATGGGAAAGAAAGGAAAGAGACAAAGAAAAATCCAAATTAATATATGCAGACAGAACACAAACAGACATATTTGAATGAGTTCAGCTTTGCATGAGTGCTGAGGTAGAGATTTCTGGGCAAGTTTTATGAATATGACATGAAAGTCACTTAGTAAGGGAAGTTCA
>PVJN01033580.1:0-14721 GCA_004026805.1 Lasiurus borealis | reverse complement strand
TTCCCAAATTCCCAAAGAACTGAAAACAGATACTTTTTAATACATCATGCCCTGGTCTCCCATCAAACCTGCCAACTCTGTGGGAAAAGGAAAGATACCAGGAAAAAAAAGATATCAACATGGAGGGCTAGCCTGAAAGAAAGACTACATTAGGTGCCTAAAAAATCATAGATGATTTTCAGGTAAAACAGATAGTTTTCCATATTAGAAAGAACTTCAATAAATCTTTCTTTGAGATGAAAAAAGAAGAATTAGCCATATTAACTGCCTAACAAACAAAAAATGTTGCTCAAACATATCTCAAAGTATAAAGTAGGCCCAGCCAGTGTAGCTCAGTAATTGAATATCAACCCATGAACCAAGAGGTCCCAGTGTTTTAATTTCAGGTCAGGGCATATGCCTGGGTTATGGGCTGAATCTCCAGTAGGGAGTGTGCAGGAGACAGCTGATCAATATTCCTATCTCTCTATCCCTTTCCCTTCCACTCTCTCTAAAAATCAATAAACACTTCATTTTAAAAAAAGTATAAAGTAATACATCTTCTATTTTTAACATTAATATTGACATATATTTGTTAGATATCCTGTATATATTATATCACATACATAATATATAAGTACTTACTATGCAAATCTCTCACCACCTTTGGCCTTGTTGCGGTCAAATACCCTATAGTTTCACATTTTGTAAACTGACCTTCCCTTACTGTGCCCTAAAGTTCAATCTTGTGCCAGGGTGAGAAACAGAATGTTGTGCCTCTTTATCTGTGTGAGGGAACACTGCAGATGGTAACATGCTTTATACATCACTTAGTGATTAGCTCCTAAATCCAGGTGCTACTGTTATTGCACTTTGTCGTCCAGAGGAGGTGAGGGTGGTTCCAAAGCTCATATTGATTGTAATGACAGGACCAGAATTAAGAGTCTTCACTCCTCTCCAAACTGGATAGGGTCCAGGCCAGGCTGAATGAATTGGGTGATGTCCCTTACTCATAATCAGCCAAGTCTGTATGACTTATAATCCAAAAATACAGAGAACTCCTACCACCTGGACTGCAGCAGTTGGCATCGTGGGTGACCCCAAAGAAGAAGCAATAGATGCTCACATTGGAGAATGATGACAGATGTTTTTGGTATGTCAATCCAGCTGTGCATGCCTGAATTGATCATGAGTGACGGGTAACAGGGCACAGGCCCAATTCTGCAAAATGGTTTCAGTCTATTTAGACCTGGACTAAAGTTCTTCTGTGAAGACCTGTGGTCACTGTTAGTGCTCACTGAGTTTTTCCTCATTTTCATACATGGTGCAGGACTGAGGAGAGGATACATTTAAGATTTGAAGAGAGGACATCAAGTTCAAATGCCTGTGTAAAATGTTTCCATGTTTTATATGTATTCCCAAGGCATGTGGCTATTATAGTTTTAAAAGTAATAGGATCACTCAGGAGATGTTCAATGGAGTTAATTTTCTATTCTTGGGTAGGATTAATGTCCATAATATAATCCCATCTCTGTGTTTTCATCTCATTTAAATAATTTATTTCTGACACTTAATACAAGCCAGAAACCCCTTCAGGAGAGCTCATAAGAGCAGGGTCACCTTTCTCACTTCATCTGGAGTGGGATTTGGGGTATTGGACAAAAATGGGTGGATGAGTGAAAAGTTGCGTCTTGAGTCCCAATTAAATAATTTGTGAACAGAAAGATTGGTAATATTACATAGTCCAAACCCCTTCCTGAGAAACTGAATTATGCCATGTAGAGCACATAATTTACCTTTTTCATTTTTATGTTTTTAAAATTAATTCCTGATGCCGGCTCTGTCTGAGGGGGAGAGAGTGGCTAGAGTATGACCTGGGGATCAGAATCCTGCCTGATCTGAGAGGAGAGTGCTTTGTAAACACACAGTTCGTTAGCCCTGGGAGAAGCTAATGAGAAAACACATACCAAGTGTTTGTCATTCCTGAGGGACTCAAACTCCTCTCATCAGCATTTCTTTATCTTCCTCATGACAGTGGGTCAGAGCCTCTCTGTGAGACAGTTTTGGATTCCTAGAAAGTATTACTGATAATATTATAGTTATACCTTGGGACATTCTAGCTAAAAAGAAGAAATTCAGGTTGATTTTTATCTCGCAAAAATAGGTCTTACAGATTTTATTCTCACTATCTTTAGAAAAAAGACCTTTCTCCAATCAATGCACCAGGTCCAGGGTAGCATGCCCAGGAGATGTCCCAGAAGCCTGGGGCTGGGGGAGGGTCAGCGGAGCCAGAGAATACATGAGGTGGGATCTGGATGCCCCATCCTCCTTAAGTGACTGCCAGGCTCCTCCTGCTATGGGGTCACATAGCTGTGCCTGAGCAGGATCTAAGAGCAGGGGACCTGCTCTATGTTCAGAATACTTATCCAAGACAGATTCGACCATCACATCTTGGCTCTGAGGAAGCTTCTCATGGTCACTGGGCATTGCTGTACATTCACAGGTTCCCTGAAGACCTCCCACCCCATGAGACAGTGACTTCAGTGGGGAGTCTGGGTAAGTCAAGTCCCTTGTTAGGAGCAGGGGCCTACAAGCACCAAATTTGAGTTTTTCTCATTTCCATGGACTTGGCTTTCTCTGAAGAACTCTACATGTTGAGCTGGGAAATCTACTTTTTGGGAGACAGGGTGGGTTTTGCTAATTCTGAGCTTTATTTTCAGATTCCTGTGACAGGACAGAGGCACTTCCCTAGCCTTGGCCCCAGGAAACAGGGTATAGCAGCTGTGGGATGGTGGCCTCCCAGCCACTGAGGGAGCTCATCCATCCTTCCATGACTGAGCTAGACAGGCAGGCTTGCAGGTCTTCCTGACAGGAGGCCGAGCTGGCCCGGCCCTTCTCCATCATCACAGAGGCTGCAGAAGGGCCTCCAGTCTTCCTCGCTTCAGTTCATTGGCAAATGGATAGGGAGGTCAGGGCTGCCAGCTGTTCTCAGTGAACCTGAGAGCAGCAGCGAGGGATGGAGGTCAAGGCCCTGATGAGTTTTCCTTGAGGCCCCGGAGCCCCAGCAGAAGTGGAGACAGAGGAGACAGCCTCCACTCTGAGGCTTGACCTGGGGAGGAACAGCCTGCTGGAGCTCAGACATAAAATACAATGAAACTCTGACTAAATAGGTTTACATAGGATCCCCCCACGCCGTTCCCTGGAACAAGAAATGATGATACCTTCCATGCAGGAGTCAGTTAAGCGCCAGGACTCTGTTTCTGTACCTCTGCAGTCCTCTGCACCTCAGGCAGCCGCTGCCCGGTGGGCTGAGTGGAGCTGCGCTTGCACTGAATAGCCGCACAGCCTGAGAGCTATAGGCGGACGGTTTCCTCAGCCCCAGACACAGGACTTTCTTTGGGGCTACAAGAGCAAGGGGAGCACAGGGTCCAGGACCGCTTATACTAAGTTATCATCAGCGTCCTGGCCACTGGGTGTCCTCCCAGCTCCACTCCGCCTCCCTGAAGTCCAGGTAGAGATGGCAGCACCCAGCTGCTGGAATTCAGAGCTGCCTTTCCTCATAGCAGCCCCTCTAGGCATCTTGTGCACGTAAGATAATCAATCACCTTCTGCGGCTCATCAAATCAAATAACATGTTTGCTGATCTGGCAAAATTAGGTATAATTTTGATTCATTCACACTGGACAATTATAGTTGTGTTAGCTGTTGTCATTTTTTTTTATTTGACAACCTAAGGGATAGAGGTCCCTGCCCTTGACTAAAGCGTCAGGTATTACTTTCTTTTAAAAGTTAATTTCAGAGAGGAAGGGAGAGGGAGAGGGAGGGAAACATCAATGATGAGGGAATCTCTGATCGGCTTCCTCTTGCAAACCCCAGAACTGGAGATTAAGTCCACAACCTGGGCATGTTCTTTAATGGGAATTGAACTGTGACCTCCTCATTCAGAGGTTGATGCTTAACCACTGAGCCAGGCCAGCCAGGCAGGTATTGCATGTTTTAAAAATTCTTGCAGCACACTGGCTGAATGTAGGTGCTCTAGACCGGTGGCAGACAAAGACATCCCAAACCCTCACTAAGTGAACAGAAAAGCCTGAGGAAAAGCAACGCTGGCCCACTCACTGCCTTGCTCACGCATGGCCAGCTGTCCTCACTGAAGCTGACACAATGAAGCTTCTGTTTAAACATTTTATCAGAGGATTCCAAAATGGCACCAATTCCATGTTCATTTTCTTTCTTTTTTGTTAAATCTCTGTTTTTACCAGAGTTCCCTTCCCTGCACACTCATACCTCACAGATGGGCTATCCATGGGCTCTTCCTCTTAGCAATTGGCAGGGAAATTAAATGTTGGAAAATTCAGCAAATCTCCTGGATGCTCCGTGTTGAGGTCAGGGCCTGAGCTGTCCTATGTCCTATATGAGGTATAGGCTGCCCTTTCAACAAGCCAGGTGTACCTCATGCTTTTTGGTCACTGTGTTTCTCGGAAAATGACTGCAGCTCACTTCTATTTCACTTTGATTCTGGCAGCGGCTATTAGTTTCCTTTTTCCAAAATATACACCTCATCTTGGAGGAACTCAGAACATTTACAAAATTTAACCAAGCCTTGCAACATCCCTGTCTCTATGCAGAGAGTTGGTATTACTTTTTTGGTTTCAGAGGAGACTGAGCTATCAAAAGGGAAGTTTATTTTCCATGCCATGTAGATAGGACCCATCGTCCACCCATTCCCAGGGCTCTCCTGAAGCTGACAATGAAGTAGGTATTTATTTATACTGCACTCACTAGCTTATATTTCCAGTATTTTTCACACACACACACACACACACACACACACACACACACACACATTATGCTGTAAGATCTGGTGTGTCAATATATCTTCTTCCTCTGAATCTCACCACAAGTGTGTATTACAGATTTCTCTAGTGGATGATTGATATGTGTAATGGATTGGCTTGAAGTAACCTACACCTCCTACTAGAGTGGCTTTCTCCCTCTCTGCCCATACGAATCCTAGATTCTGCTCACGTGTCACCTCCCCAGATGACCATGAGGTGGTAGCAGCAGCTAGAATTTATGGTGATCCTGTAGTACACACCACAGCATTTGCCACATCCTGTTGCAATTGTTAAAAAGCATAATAGTGAAAATACAGTCACTTCGTAGCTTTTGAGGGAGACATGCCTCAGTTTGAATCCTAATTCTGCCATTGTGAGATCTTAAACAAGGAGTTAACTTTTGTCTCTCTACTCATCTGTAAAACACAAACAACAATATTTACTTTGGAATCCATCATGGGAATATTTTTAATAAAGAAAATATAAACAATTTAATAGTTGTCAATATAGGAATAGTTAAATACACGGTGGCACACCAACATTGGGAAAAACTCTGTAGCTATCTATGCTTATAATAGAGTAATAAGCAAATTGGTCTAGATGCTATCACATAACAACTGATCAGCAGGATGGTGGGGCAGCAAGCTACAAGCTACAGAGAGCTACAGGATGGTGGGCCAGTGGGTGGAGAGCTACAGGAGGGCAGGGCAGGGAGCTAGCTATGTGCTGCAGAGAGCTACAAGTGGCAGTGGGCAGGGTGGCCAGCTGAGAAAAGTGGCAGCAAGCTACTCGAGTACAGATTCATGTGCAGGGCTACTAGTTATAAATAGTAGGCATATATTAAGAACTGGCCAAGAAATACTTCTTAAAACATGCTATGCATGAAGTTGAGCTGTTATAATCTTTGTATTATCTCTAGCTCTTGGCACAGTACCTGGCACATCATAAGGACTGATATATTGAGTATGAAAACCTTTCAATTAATGATGCAATCAGGAATTAATTGTTGAGTTAGGAATAAAAGCACTCATGTGCACCACAAAAAGTGGATGTATTCTGTGGAATGCCTTCTTGCATTGAAAGGCATTCCACAGAATGCCTTCCACTGGGAAGAAACTGATCAGGCCTAGATTCCAAATGAGTGTTTTTTAAAGTCTGGTCTTAAAAACCACCAGATGCCAAATCACCCAACAGGTGTATTAATCAAGAATGACTGAACTCCACACCTGTTCTGAATCTGATTCTCTGGTGTTGTGAATCAGGAATCTATACTATAACAGCCCCTTTTCACCTAAAAATAAAAATTTGAGAATCAGTATCCAGATCCTGTTCTGCTCACCTGTTTGACTTTGGGCAAATAATGAACACTCTAGAATTCAGCTCCTGCTCTATAAGGAAGGAGCTAGATCTCAAATGCTCTTTTAAGTTGTACAAGTCTATGCCCGTGACTCACTCAGTTCCCTGCCTTTAGGTGGCTGTGTACATAAGCCACAAAAGATAGATTATTCATAATAGTTTTGAGTTGTCTTTGGGTGCCTGGGCTATCATTTGGAGACTTTTCAAATTCAGAATCTGCTTGTTATTTGCATTGGTTCTTAATGATTAAAATATAAAATTTTTATATTTTAATACATTTGTGTTTTAATTATAGTATATTAACATCATTACTATAACAAATACACACACACACACACACACACACACACACACACACTCACACATGCAAGAAAGGGAAGATGTTATGAAAACCTTGGAACAGGGACTGAAAACAACCTTAGGAAGGATTATGGAAAAAGGCCAATAGAATGTCTCTCCCTGGCCTAAAATATGAATGGAAATAGAAGAATGTGTCCAGAAATTTTCATGTAAATTGAAGCCAAAAACACAGATGGCTGAGTTGAAAAGGGGCTCTCTAGCATGTTTTATGTGTAGTAGGTCCAAAATGGCAAATGATAATACCCTCCAATAAATCCCACAGGTTTTAAGAAGGTAAATCCAAAACCAAATTATTCTCTCCTTTAGTCTTCAAAGCGTTTCTGAGTCATCAAGAAGTGTCTCTAAGTCTTAACAGGAATATTTTAGCTAAGACTTGGAAACAGTCTCTGTGTCCATCATCAGATGAGTGGATATGGTACATGTACACAAAAGAATATTACATGGCAATAAAAAAGAAAGAACTCTTACCATTTGCAACATTATGGATGGAACTGGAGAGTATTATGCTGAGTGAAATAAGCCAGTCAGAGAAAGGTAAGTATTATGTGATCTTATACATGAAATCTAATGAACCAAATAAACTGATGATTAAAAATAGACTGAGTCATAGAGGCATAGAGCATACTGTTGAATTTCAGAGGGAAGGCAGGGGAGGATGGGTGGGAAGAGATCCATCAACGAATTTTTATGCATATATGCATAACTCATGGGCACAGACAAGGGGGTGATGAGGGCCTGGGCAGGGGAAGGATGGCAGAGGCTGGAAGAAGTTAGTGTGGGGAAAATTAGGACTATGTAATACCTTCAACAATAAATATTTTTAAAGGGATTTCTATCTAAGGCAAGTACTTTGAAATCAATCTATACTTAAGTGTTTCCCACTATATTTATTAGGTGTGTTGTCTTGGGTGACTTCCTTAGTCACTCAGAGCCCCAGTTCCCTTAACCATAAAGTAATAATAAGATATATTTCACAAACTATTGGGAGAATTGAATGAAATAAGTCTTGTAAAAGTGTGTAGCCTTGTGCCTAAGGCATGCTAAACATTAGGTCAGTGTTTAAAAGACAACACTCCTCTTCATACGATGTGGAGCAGATAACTGTCCTTTGAGCCTTCTTGTCTTCTTCACAGAAGCTAGATAGCATGGTGATTTAGGATGTCAAGAGGTTCATGCTTGTGAAAATTAACAAATCATTTTAATTTTAGTTTCTATGTTACGCAGCTCTGCTTTTTATTCCCTTTAATGATTAAAACCAAATCACACACATGTAAACTGAATCTTATTGTTAAAAACTGGACTCTTTCAGAAGCACCTTGAAATATATCTTATAAAGACATATAAAGCCAACTTTATTGATGTCGGCATAGGGTTAATGTTTTGGAAGATGAGGAATTCCTAGAGCCTAGGACACTTTCTAGTATCAAATAAATGTGCACTAAATAAATACAAGAGCTGATGCTTTTGTTAGTCACTGTAAAACAGGGAACAGTTTTTTTTTTTTATTTAAACATTTTAAATTCTTTTAAACATATTTTATTGATTTTTTCACAGAGAGGAAGGGAGAGGAATAGAAAGTCAGAAACATCGATGAGAGAGAGACATTGATCAGCCGCCTCCTGCACGCCCCCCACTGGGGATGTGCCCACAACCAATGTACATGCCCTTGACTGAAATCGAACCTGGAACCCCTCAGTCCACATGCCGACACTCTATCCACTGAGCCAAACCGGTTTCGGCATTTTTTTTATTTATTTAAAGGTTTAATATGAACAGTAGAGATGGAAGACTAAATCTGAAAATTTATTGGAAACGTAGGTCAGAATGAAACAAATCATCTGAAAATATGTTAGCCCTCAATCACTGAGATGATTGGAGTTATTTAGACATTTCTAATACTTCCTATTTCTACTAAATTCATGCTCGGTCACTTCAACAATATGAAGATCTTTAAAAAAATTATAGCAAAAGAGAACCAAGATGGCAGCATAAGTAAATGCCTGTACTTGCTGCCTCCCAAAACCACATCAAAATTACAACTAAGATACAGAACAACTATCATCCAGAACTGCCAGAAAGCTGGCTGAATGAAAGTCCTACAAGTAGAGAGGTAAAGAAGAAAGCACATTGAGACTAGTAGGAAGTGCAGAGGCGTGGGACAAGATGGTCTGGAACCTGGGCGTGCCGCTTTTTTAATTGGGAGGGAGATTGTCTTTGTGGAGTCCACTTGGAGAAGCAAGGGGTCCCAGCCCCATACCAGACCCCCAGCCCAGTGTTTCAGAGCTGGGGAAAGAAGTCTCTATGGGCCGGGCCATAAGAACTACAGACTGTAAAAACCAGTCAGGAGGACAAAATGGCAGAGGAATAGATGGACATGTCCCCAAGGCTTGTCCTGGGGCAGATAGAATGAGCAGCTGGATCAAATAACATCCACCCATAACTGGCAAAGGAGACACTACTGGTGAGACTATTTTTGGCTGGGAAGGGCAGAGAACACCTAGATAATGGTAAAATTGAGAATCTGGAATGGAGATAACTGCAAGATCTCTGATCCCAGAGGGTCAGAGGGAAACTGCATAGCACCAAGCCACATTTCTTGGGACAGGCACAGCATCTGACAGGGGAAAGGAGGTCCACAGGATAGCAGGGGATTCTAGATCATGGTCCACAGCCACAAAAGACTGAGCCCAGAGGGGCAGCCTAGAGAGCTTCCCAGGCTGCACAATTCTGGCAAAAGAGAGGCCACAGAGCACAGTTTTTTCTCCTCTTTGTGGTCTTTGCTTTTCTTCACTGAACCTAATTCATATGACCTTTCAGATATGGACACTCACCCATGGCTGAGGTGCAGGAGAAGGTACGAACTTGTGGAGTCTGAGGAGAGGCTGGGGTGAAGAGAGGACCCAGGAGTGGCCAAGAGTCTGGCACTGAATCATATCTGACCCGCAGGACCTAGGTAGCCATTTTCTCCTGAAAAGATAGTCCCTCCCTGCAGTCTCCAGGCAACCAATACAACCACACTCAGAGTATATCCTGAGTGTTACAAAGGATACAAAAAAAAATCTGAATAGTTCTTGAGATTCCACAGGGCACAGGGACTGGCCTAAAGAGAGGCCTTCAATCCCAGCAACAGAAGATTTAGAAGCCACAGACAGTATAGAAGATTGGGATCTTAAACCAGCCAAAGGAATGACACTTCACTTTTTCACTTTTATTACTATTTTATTTTATTTTATTTTATTTTATTTTATTACTATTTCATTTTTATTTTATTTTATTTTATTACTAGGGACCCTACCAGTGCACAAAATCCATGCACTGGTAGGGTCCCTAGTGGCTGCTGGCTGCTGGCTGGGATACTCACTTCCTACCCCCAGCCAGCCTCACACCTTGGTCAAATTCCCAGACAACTCCCGGTTGAGGGGACAGCTTGTATACTATGCTTTTATTATATAGGATTATTTTGTTAGCTCTTTTTTTCTTTGGTGTTATTTTTCTTTTATTTCTTTATTTTCTATTCTAATTTTTTAATCATCTTAAAATATTTTTATTATTATTTTCTTCTCTTTCTCATTCTTCTCATCCACTCATCTACTTTCCACTTCCTCTATACTGAACTGAAGTCCTCCTCATATTCATTCAATTCTTAACCTTACTTTCTGTATATAAGATTCTGTCCCCAATTCTTTACTGGAAATTTGGTGTTCGTATGTCTTTGTTTGTCCTCTGGTGTTTTCTTACAAAGTGATGCCAAGAAAGGGACCGAATCCAAGAATAGTCTATCCAGTAAGGCTATCATTCAAAATTGAAGGGGAAATAAGGAGCTTCACAGACAAAAATACAACTAAGGGAGTTTATCACTACCAAGCCAGCAGTGCAAGAAATGCTAAAGGGAATGCTGTAAAAAGAAGAAATAAAAAGGAAAGAAGGAACGCTGGCACAAAAATTAAAAATAGCTATAACCAAGTATCTATCAATAATAACTTTAGGAGTTCTACACTCCACCACGGGAAGGTCATATTTCACCTGGGATGAGGTGAGATCTCTGGTCCCACAAGACAGAGAAGCATACGTACTGTGAGAGCTGGAGAACTGGGGGAAATATGTGCATGGAGAGATCCCTGACTGTTGGAGCTGGCATGATCTGTGAATGTGGAAGGGGGTCCTCAGAACTGCTACCAGAAGGGATCTCTAGAAAGCAACCCATTTTAATCTGAAGTCTGGGGGTTTTAAAAATATGTTGGCTTCTTGGACATGAGGGGAATGAGGAGTCCATGCACTTGAACTCTTTCCTTTTCAGATCCTTATTTCTTATTGCTAAGCCCAATACATAGGATCACTCATTTGGGGTCACACTAGGAGACTGCAGGGGAAAGTTATTTTTCTGGAATCTGGGGATCAGAGTGGTGAGTGACCATCGGATAACCAGCTCTGGGACAGGCCACTGACACAAACTGGTACTGAATGCCATAGGGAGAGCAGGATCTAAGTACAGACTACAGAGCACCTATGGTCTCAGAGGTCAATCCAGAAACACTGCCATCCAGGGCTGAATCACAGATTGACTCTTGTGTAATCACAAATAAAGGAATAAAGAAATTAAGATACACCCCCTTAAAAAATCAGGACTGGCTTACAACACTGAGGAGCAGTAAAATTCAGGGAACTGCAATACTGTCCTGATTAGGAAACAGAAACACCAAACAGAACAATAGAGTAAGTGAATGATTTTAACTAGTGCACATTCTATTTTTTTTTTTTTACTTACACTATTTTTTCTTTTTTTGTCAGTTGATTTTATCTTTTTAATTTTTTCATATTCATTTTCCATCAGCATTATTACAACTACTATTTGACCTTTTTGTTAAAAAAAAAGTGTCATTTTATTTTCTCTTTATTTTACTTTAGGATTAGTGTTCTACATTCTATTTTCATCTTTTCTTTAGCATCATTTTACTCTATCTCAACTCTACCTTTATGCCATCACTTTCTTCATAACTTTCCCCCTTTTCTTGCCCTGTTTCTCTTACCCTTTTCCTACTTTAGATGTTCCCTATTCTTTCTTTTTAACCCCTGTTAAAATTTCATCATATTTATATATCTAATTTCCAATCCCCTGCTCCAAGTCCATACACACCTCTCTCTTCTGTGTCTTCACTATCCAAAAATTGTTTTCTCTCTGTCCTTTTTTGTTGTTTGCTTGAATGTTGATTATATCAATTTTTATGCTTTTTTGTGAAATTATTTTTTTATTCTTTTTTGTATTGTTTTGTTTTTATTTGCCTGCTTTCTGTTTGTTTATTGCTTCTGTTTCACCTATCCTTGCTTGATATTAGTTGTTTTGTATTAATATCCAGGTACTTGTTGCTGGCATTTGGTAGGATTAGTGAACTGGTTTGGCTCAGTGGATACAGCGTCAGCTTGTGGACTGAAAGGTCCTAGGTTCGATTCTGGTCAAGTTTTCTCCCCATATATACTTTGTTCCCCTTATCTTTCTAATTTCTTTCTTTTCTATCTAACTTTTTTTATTCCTCCCAATTTCACTTTGGCACTCTCTTCTTTCTTCTTTTTTTATTTTCTTATTTATTTTCTTCTTTCTCTCCTACCCCCTAATTTTCCTCTCTCTGGTGGTCACCTTTATTTGTGGTTATTAACATTGTAAATACATTTTTGTTCAGTGCCTTGTGCATTGTACCTGGCTGTGTTGTATTTTGTGCCTTTAAGTCAATGCAGGAGAAAGATAACTACATAACCAGAGAAAAGAGACGATGGGAGACAAAGAAACATCCTGCATATGGGAGAAAAGCAGGCATTACTAGAAAAGGAAGAGAATGAAATGGAGGCAAGCAATATGCAAGAGAAAGAATTCAGAGAAATGGTCATAGGTGGCTGAAAATAATGGAAGACAAATTCGACAATATGAGTAAGAACCAAGAGGAAATGTAAAAGAACCAAGAAGAAATGAAAAATGACACTGCTGCTGTAAAGAACTCAGTAAAAAGCATCAAAAGTAGGCTAGAAGAAGCAGAGGATAGCATCAGTGAGCCAGAAGGCAAGGTAGGAAAAATATTCAAGTAGAGAAGCTTTTAGGAAAAAAAATTTAAAAAGCAGGAGGAGAGCCGAAACCAGTTTGGCTCAATGGATAGAGCATCAGCCTGTGGACTGAAAGGCCCTAGGTTTGATTCTTGTCAAGGGCATGTAATCTGGTTGTGGGCACTTAGCCAGTAGGGGGCGTGCAGAAGGCAGCAGATCGATGTTTCTCTCTCATCGATGTTTCTAACTCTCTTACCCTCTCCCTTCCTCTCTGTAAAAAATCAAATATATATATGCAGGAGGAGAGCCTAAGGGAACTTTGAGACAACATGAAACAAAAGAATACCTACATAATAGGAGTTTCAGAAGGAGCAGAAACTGAGCAAGGAAGAGAAAACCCATTTGAAGAAATAATGACAGAAAAGTTCCCTGATATTGAAAAGAAAAAAAAAAAACCCACAAATTCAAGAACCTCACACAGTCCCAAGCAAAATGAAGCCCAAAAGACTGACATCAGGGCACATTATAATTAAATTGGCAAAAACCACTGACAAAGTAAGAATCTTTAAAGCAGCCAGAAAGAGACAGAAAGTTACCTACAAAGGAACCCCCATCAGACTAGTGACTGATTTCTCAACAGAAACTCATCAGGCCAGAAGTGGATGGAATGAAATATACAAAGTCATGCAAAGGAAGGGTCTGAATCCAAGAATACTGTATCCAGCAAGGCTATCGATCAAAATTGAAGGAGAAATCAAGAACTTCACAGACAAAAAAAGAACTAAGGGAATTTATTCCCACCAAACCAGCAATGCAAGAAATGCTAAAGGGTATGCTGTATAAAAAAGCAAAAGGAAGTGAAGAAGGAACACAGGGGTAAAGAATAAAATGGAAACAAATAAGTACCTATCAATAATAACTTTAAATTTAATTGGACTAAATGCCCCAATCAAAAGATATGGGGTAATGGATTGGATAAGAACACACGACCCATATATCTGCTGTGTACAAGTAACTCACTTCAGTAAAAAAAAAAAAAAGATGGACACAAACTGAAGGGATGGAAAATAGTTTTTCAGGTGAATGGAAATGAAAAAGAAGCTAGGGTAGCAATACTTATATCTGACAAATTAGATCTCAAAGTGAAAGACATAAAAAGATATAAGGAAGGCCACTTCATAATACTAAAGAGAATAATCCAAAAGAAGAAATAACTCTAATAAACATATACATATTCAATACAGGAGCACCCAAATACATAATAATAATAATAATAATAATAATAATAATACTCCTGGAGGATATTAAGGGAGAGATTGACAGCAATACAATCATAGTAGGAGACTTTAATATCCCATTATAACTATTGGACAAATCCTCTAACCAAAAAATCAGCAAAGAAACATCAATCCTAAATGACTCACTAGACCAGATAGAATTAATTCACATCTTCAGAACATTTTACCCCAAAGCCATAGAATATACATTCTTCTCAAGTGCACATGGATCGTTTTCAAAGATAGACCATATGTTGGGTCATAGGCAAAGTCTTTTCAAATTCAAGAAAATAGAAATCATATCAAGCATCTTCTCAGATCATAGTAGCATAAAACTGGAAATCAACTACAATAAAAACAACCCAAAGAAGTCAAACACATGGATACTTTTTTTTTTCCCATTGAAAGCCGTTTATTTCTCTGGTGGAACTGAGCAAGGTCACTACAACATTAGCCTCTTTCCCAGAACAGTGTAAATAACAATGTATACACATCTTAAATTTGGTAGGTCATTTTTGATGCAACAGAAAAATAAATAAATAAAAATTAAATACTTTAACCCAACATTTGGTATTGACAAGGCAGTAGTGTCAACTTCACATATGAAGGACAGCACAGTCTGGTTTGTAAAAAAAAAATCCTCAATGTCATGGTACTTGGGCTAAAAATATTTAAGAATATTAAATGTTTCCTTTTGCTTAAAGGAATGCAGTACAATCACCATCAAGCTGCTATGGTAACTTGTTTTCAGCTGGGGTAAAATGACCATTTGGTCCATGGCACAAGTTACATATGTCACACTTCTGTCCAACTGAAACCTTATGTTTATAAGATTTCATATTTATAAGCTACAATACACTGACTAAGCTGTCAGTCACTCA
>PVJN01033579.1:0-23447 GCA_004026805.1 Lasiurus borealis | reverse complement strand
GTGTGTGTGTGTGTGTGTGTGTGTGTGTGTGTGTATGTAAGAGAGAAAGAGAGAGGAAGGAGGGAGGGGGATGAGAATGAAAATATATGTGTGGTGAAAGAGATATTTTAGCCTGCTTTTGTAACTTTAGCTTTGCTATGCAATGTGCCAAAAGTTATTTCTCCCCAGAGAGGGTCTTTTTCAGTGGTTTGTGAAGGCAGCATAAATTCTCACTTGGTGTTCAAGGAAGATGGTAATGCAATTTTGTACAACCAAAGTATTTTTTTTAAAACTTGTTAGAAACCAAAATGGGATTGCAGTGGCAAAGTTGTCAGCGCACTCAAGTTTAACAAGTGTTCGAAGGATTAGTAAAGGAAATGTAGTTTACTCTGCAGCTTTTATGACAAAGAATTTAAAAGGTTTTGCTCTAAGCCTCACCATGTGTTTCTTCCTTTTCTCTAAAACATACCTCTAAGTTGAAAAACGAGATGAATCTCTTAGGGAGAAACTATTAACTCTGAGGGAGTTTATCTTTGTTTGAGAGGAAGCAGAACATTTACATTTGAATTGACTCTGAGTGTAGCTTGTGCCCTAATCTTGTTCCTCCTAGAAGTTGGTGAGGAGTTTAAGTACTTCCTACTTGTGTTTTGGTCCTTGTAGTGCTGTCCTAATTTCCTCGGGGGATCATAAATTTCCTAACTCAAAGTAAGCAAACTGCTTACACTGTGTACTGGCTTTGCATAGAAGTGATTTCTGTAGCTGTCACAGTCAAGTAGATAGAGCCATTGGCCAGCATTGTCTCATTTTCATAGCACTGATTGTTACCACATTAAAAAATACTTTACAAGAGATAAAATATTACAGGAAGTTTGACAAAGAAGGAATAAAATAATCTTCATTACAGTCTCACTTTAAAGTTTTGAATGTTCCCATTTGACGTAATTGCAGTTGATACACAGTTTTAAGTGAGAAAAAGTAAGACCTTAATGTTTATAATAGACATTCTAATCAATTTTGAAGGTTTTATCACACTCCGACAGTTTTGATGAATCAATTCCTTATTATTATACATAAAACTTCAGTCTTTTAAAAAATAAAATATATTAATACTGCTCTCATGTTTGTGGACTTTTGTGAGCAGGCCTTTATTATTGCCATTTTTGGCTGGAGTTATGGGGAGAGATAGGGAGAGGCAGGTAGAGGAATAGAGAGGGCTGAGAAGGGCTTATGTCAACAGTGAACTGTTACAGATAGAAATAGTTGTCTAAGTCCAAAATTTGAAAGAAGCCTTAAATTGAGGCATATTCTGAAATTAAAAAATACTGTTATCTTAATATTATGCTCTATGATGAATTAATGTACCACTTTTTATAAATAATTAGTTATATTTGAGAGATTCTTAGGTTGCTTTTGATGCCTTCTTCTCTCACTGCTGAAGTTTTACTTTCTTATTTTACAATGAGGAGTATTCTGCTGATAGTGGATTTAGGTCATTTTAACCTAAAGAGAATAGAAACCATCCACCTAAGAGATTTGTTGGTGGGAGAAATTCTTTGTCTTTGCTCTCATGTCTTATTAGATAGCCGTGTCCTGGACTGGAGTTAGCTTTTGTAGCAGCTGTGAAGTCCTCACCTTACATTAAATATTCCCAGTGAAAGTTTGTTTCTATGACTTGGGACTGTCATTCAAACCCACCCACAAGAAACAGGGAGTGTACAATACTTCATGGCTGTCAGATGAAGAAATCCTGTTGGAGCTATGATTTAATGAAAGCCAGAGGCCCTTTTTTTTCTTTCTTTTTCAGTTTTAAAGGAATTAGTAAGTTAGGGCTTGGGAGGTGGGCTATGCTTCTTCCTTAGAGATTGGGACAAGAATCTTGCCTTTTCGAAAGAGCTTGTGTAGTAAGAGACTAGTTGAAAATGATTTGCCCAGCACTTGCACTGGGTGTATTTGGGAAGGAAGCCTCTTTGCATTGTGCGTTTAAAAAGTATAAGTGTGCTTAGAAAAGGGCAGTATGTGCTGGTCTTGGCTGTCAGTGTCTTGCCGCTACTGACTGTGTTTAACCAGAAAGGGAAACTCAGAGTAGAAAAAGTCTCACTCCCAAGACTTTACAAGAAAACCCCTCTTTGTTGATTTATATATATATTTTTTAAAGGAGCTTGACATCTTCATCAAGTTCACAGTGGGCTTGCTTTGTTTGCTTTCTCTTGAATGCTTGATAAGATTTTTCTTCTATTGTTTTGTGCAGCAAGAACAGATCTTTCCATGGCTGGGGTGGTTTTTTTGTAAATCCACAATATGGTCATTGTCTGGTGGTGAATAATTGTGGCTGCTTTTTGTACAACCAGAACTAAGGCTTTGGCTGTGAACAGATTCCTTCTTAGCGTGAAAAGGGACTAATCCATGTAAATACAGCCCCAAAATAAAGCTTTACAGAAAAAGGGGAAGGCCGCTAAGCAGGAGGGCACAGGTCAGCAATTTAACCTTTAACCTAACAAATAAGAAGCATGAAAGTTCCAGAATTGGTTTACAAAAGAAAGCTCCTGTGATCTGTCAGTTTTTCTTTTCAGGAGGGAACTGGGTGAGAGATCTGACTGACAGCTAGTGCCTTTTAACTGCAGACTGAAATTAACTGCCAAATTGAAACTTGAATATTCGAAGGAGAATTTTTCTTAAATAAATGGAGATGGCAGAATGGGCTGCAAAAGCATTGGTCAGAAGTTTACATGGGATTTTTACCCTTGAAGTGGGGGCATAGACATTGGACTGGCCTACCTTGAAGATCCCTTCCAAGTTTAATAAAGAACTTGTGGTCTAACTCTTACCAGTCAAATTAGACATGAACTTTGCAATGTAAGGCCAGATGAAACTCTTTCCTCTTTTCTAGTATTATCACCGATATCCTTTTTTTGACTTTTCAGGCTCCATAAATCATTTGTAGCCTTTAAAGATTTGTTAAGAGCTTTCTGTAAATATAATTAATGTGTTTTCCACAAAATAGCTGCCTTGAGATTTCATAACGTGTAAACTTTTATGACTTGATGCACGATTAGAAACTCTATTGTGCCTCGCTGAGCACTTTAAAGCAGAGGACACAGGCTTTCTTTCCCGGGCCGCTGTTTTGTTCAACAGCTCAGGCAGTCAGAGCAGATACAATTGAGTAAGTTCAAGCAGCAGAAAGTGAAGCATAGGTGTTTGTTAGGCAATGCCACGGGGAAATGGGAAACTGGAAATGAGGGATTGACTTGAAGAGTTAAGACAATAAGGTTTGTGCTAAATGGTAAGTTCTCTATGCTGTTATATTAATTTACAAACTTTGCAGACAGTTTGTATTTATTTAATCACAACAGGTAATCTTGTTAATGAGTGTTAGTTTTTGCTTAAAGCATAATGCATCAGAATTCAGCTGTTCTTTCACTATAGAGAATTCTGGAACTGATAAAAGCTTTAATTACTGAGAATCATTCCGATTAAAAAGAAACAATGAACTAATGACTTTAAAGTGGGCTCCCTATAGATTAATAAGAATAGTAATTATACTGTATAACTCCATTGTGGAAACAAAGCCCCAGGATGATTCTGTTGGCTTTTCAGTTTTCCAGAGTATGATGTTATAGGTTGTAGAAAACTTGTTCTTTCAAAGGGTCTGCTGGCCCGCCTCAGTTTCCCTAAGGTCTGTAGAGACCAGAGACAACATCATGTTGCAGATTAAGATTAGCATATATTTAAGCGGCCACCTCCAATTAGCTTAGGCGGGCACCTTCTTTTTCCTAGCTGATTACGATAGCCTCCTAACTGGCCTTTATGCTTTCTCTCACATCCATATTTAATGCTGTCATCTGAGGGGTCTTTCAAATGCACAGCTGAGACCACAGCACTCCCCTTCTTACACCTTTCTGTGTGCGCTCATCACCACAAGCTGAAGTCAAGCTCGTTAGCAGGGCAGATGAGATCTTGCGTGGTTTATCCGTTACCTATTCTAGCTTCATCATAGCCCACTCCGTCCTAAATATGCATTTTCCAAATTCCATATATGTTTTCTGTTGCCATGTCATATTTGGTTTCCCCAAAACATAAGAAGGGCTAATATCTACATAAAGGGGATCTAATGATGATGCTTTGGAAATAGCCAACATTTGTATAGGCTTTACACTTTTTTTTAACAGTCCCATGTTCTTTTATTTAATCTTCACAGCAATAATACAGAATGAGCAATATTTTCTGAGAGGTGTTCAATAAATATTTGAATGGGTAGGTAAATAAATGAATGAGTGAACTATGGAGTCAGAAAATGAGTTACAGTCAAAATTTTGCTACTTATTAGCCATGTAATTTTGGATAAGTAATTTAACCTTTCTGAATTTATTTGCTAATCTTTAAAATTAAGACTGTACCAATCTTTCTTGTCACACTAGACAGTATGAGGGGTGGATAAAATAATGTAAAAAAAACAAAAATGCTTATCAAACTGTAGATGCCATGCACATGTAAGTTACTGTTGGTAGTATTCTTAATTTATTCCAGGTCCTATAAATGAAGAGAAAGCATTTATGGTTATATATTTGTGTTTTAATGACTGAAACAATATTTGAATTATTTTATTCCTATCACGTTAAAATATAAGCCTATTTTGATAACAAACAGAATGGTGAACCCTTGTTTTCTTTCTTTCTTTTTAAAAAAAAATATATTTTATTGATTTTTTACAGAGAGGAAGAGAGAGGGACAGAAAGCCAGAAACATTGATGAGAAACATGGATCAGCTACCTCCTGCACACCCCCACTGGGGATGTGCCCACAACCAAGGCACAGGCCCCTGACCAGAATCGAACCCGGGACCCCTCCATCCACAGGCTCTATCCACTGAGCCAAGCCAGTCAGGCCCTTGTTTTCTTTCGTAAGGAAAATGTCAGGTTTATACTGTTAGTAAACGCCTGCAAAGGTACCACATACTGGATGATCATAGAGATTCATATGCGGTGTTTGGAGGCTCTTCTCTTTGCTGTACGTTTTCCTTGGGTTGCCTCTCAAGAACCTTATGGTCATATTTGTCTTCTAGCTCTGTTGTCTATAAGTAGCTTTCTTGTTAAACTATTATTTTTGTATGCATTTTTTTGTATTATGCTTTTTTGTGTGCTGTTATTTTCCCTGACTTAATTTTTCTCCTCTTATTTTTTCCTTTGTCCTTACTTCCTCATTTTACATTTATGTTTTTTAATCTTTTAACTATACCAATTTTTACAAATCACCTTAAATTATTTATGGAACATGGAGTATAAATGGTCCCCATGTGATCTCATTCAAACCTTGGATTCTACTATCATCTACAGGTGCATAGTTTCTGAGAGTATGTCTTTGATCCAGACTCCTGGATATCAGACCTGGATCCTCAGCTCTCTGTCATTAGCTGCTTTTAGATGCCCCACAGGTACTTTAAATTAATTTTAAGAGTCACCCTCTCCTCCCCAGTCTTCTACCCTTACTGCTGACCACCCAGTAAAACAAAACGGAAAGCCAGTCCTAAACTGTTCTCTAATTCTAAGGTACTGTCAAATCACATTAGTACCCATTCCTTGCTCATGCCAGAAACCTGAAAGTCATCCTAGACTAACCCTGTATCCAATTAAATGTCAGTTTTTGTTTTTATGTTTTAAAAAAGTTTTTAAAATAATGAAAAAAATCTAAAAGTTATAGAAAAGTTGTAATTCCCAAACCTTACCTTCAAGTGAGTCAGTGAATATTTGCTGCAAACAAGGTGATCCTGTGACAGAACCATAATGCATTCATCTAAATGAGGAAGCTAACATTGATGTAGTGCTGCCATCTGATTCTCAGAGTTGCGCCAGTTGTCCCATTTATGTTCTTTAAAGCAAAAGGATTCAGTTCAGGATCACAAATTACACTAAGTTTTATGTCTCTTTAGTCTCTTTTTATCAGGAATAGTTCTCAGTCTTTCCTTGATTTTCATGACTGACTTTGGAGATTACAGGCCTCAATTTGTGTTTTCCTGATATCTCCTTATAATTCGATTTTAGGTTAATAATCTTTGGCAGGAAAATTATTGAAGTGAAGGTGTACTTTATATCATCAGATAGTGCACAATTTCAACTTGTCCCATTGCTGATGATTTTTACTTGACCACTTAAGATAGTGTTTACCAGTCTTCTCTACTGAAAATTTAACTCTTCTATCCCTTTGTAATTAATAAATGTTTGGAGGGAAAGTACTTTGAAGTTAAATAAATATTCCAGTCCTCATTATACTGTTAGTTTATTTGACTTTGGACTCATCATTTCCTTTCTTATTCAAGGTTATTGAATTTTTCAGATTATTAATGCAGTTGAATAAATTGCACTATACATTTTTAGCTTTGATCAGTAGGAGGCAGCCTGTGTTCTTTTTTTTTTTAATTTAATAAATCTTTATTGTTCAGATTATTACAATTGTTCCTCATTTTTCCCCTCCATAGCTCCCCTCCACCCGGATCCCACCACACCCTCTGCCCTTACCTCCCCCCATTGTCCTCATCCATAGATGTATGATTTTTGTCCAGTTTCTCACCCCACCTCCCTCACCCTTTTCTCCCTGAGAATTGTCAGTCCACTGCCTTTCTATGCCCTTGATTCTATTATATTCACCAGTTTATTCTGTTCATCAGATTTTTTATTCACTTGGTTTTTAGATTTACTTGATAGACACGTATTTGTTGTTCCTAATTTTTTCTCTTCCTCCTTCTCCCCCTCCTCTTTTTCCTCCTCCTCCTTCTTCTTCTTCTTCATACTGGTTTGGTATTGGTGAACTCCTGTAGCTTTTTCTTATCTGTGAAGCTCTTTATCTGCCTTCAATTCTGAATGTAGCTTTGCTGGATAGAGTAATCTTGGTTGTAGGTTCTTGCTATTTATCACTTTAAATATTTCTTGCCACTCCCGTCTGGACTGCATAGTTTCTGCTGAGAAACCAACTGACAATCGTATGGGTGCTCCCTTGTAACTGTTTTTCTCTTGCTGCTTTTAATATTCTCTCTTTGTCTTTTGCTCTTGGAATTTTAATGATGATGTGTCTTGGTGTAGTCCTCTTTGGATTCCTTTTGTTTGGGGTTCTGTGTGCTTCCTGGACTTCTAAGTCTATTTCTTTCACCACGTGGGAGAAGTTTTCAGTCATTATTTCTTCAAATAGGTTTTCAATATCTTGCTCTCTTCTTCTGGCACCTCCATAATTCGGATGTTGGTACACTTGAAGTTGTCCCAGAGGCTCCTTACACTATCTTTAAATTTTTGGATTCTTTATTCTTTTTTGCTTTTCCGGTTGAGTGTTTTCTGCTTCTTTGTATTTCAAATCTTTGACTTGATTCTTGTGTTCCTCTACTCTGCTGTTAGATCTCTGTGTAATATTTTTTATTTCAGTCAGTTAATTTCTAGTTGGTCCTTTTTCATCTCCTCTTGGGTCTTACTAAATTTATCCATCTTTTCTAAGAAATTCTTGAAAAATCTTATAACCGTGGTTTTGAATTCTATATTCAGTTGTTTGTTTTCCTCCATTTTTTTCGTTTGTGATCTGTTCCTTTGTCTCTGCATTTTCGCTGCTTCCCTGAGTTGGTAGAGAAGCTTTGTGTGGTAGGTGTCCTATAGGGCCCAGTAGCTCTGCCTTCCCAGTTACCTGAGGTGGACTCTCTTGGTGGACCCCTTTGTGGACTGTGTGCACAGCCTTGTTGTAGTTAAGTCTTGATTGTTGTTGGTATCTCTGAGGGAAATTAACCTCCAAGCCAATTGGTTGTGAGGATCAGCTGTGTCTATGCCGAGAGAACTTCTGTGCTGAAGTCAGCATTATGATACAAAACTTACAAAATTGCAAAAGCCTCAGTGCTTAGCTTGGATGGGGCAGAGTCTCAGGGTTGAGCAGACAGCCTTGGCTTCTTGCCAGCCCTGCTCTACTCGGTCCCTGGATCTCAGTGTCCCTTGGTAATTGCACAGCCCTCTCTGTGCACACTCGCACTTGTGCGCCTTCAGACCTCTGCTTTTCTGGCTCTGCCAAGTTTCCGTGTACTTCAGAGACCTGTATGAGTCTGGGTCCTTAGAGTCTTGCCTGAAACTGCAGTTCATTGCAGTCGGAACTAGATTTCAGTGCAGTTGGGAAGTTCTGTCTTCCTCCTGCTAGAGAAAGCCAGTGGCACAATCCGCAGTCAGTCCTCTCTGCGTGCACTCATACTCGCATGCCTCCAGATCTCTGCCTTTCTGTGCTCCCCTAAGTTTCCATGCACTCCTCCCTTTTCATGACAGTCCAGACTCTCCCCTGATGAATCTTGCCCGGAACTGGGGTTCAGTGCAGTCGGGAGTTTCTGTCTACCTCCCACTATAGGAAGCCAGTCAGACACTCCGCTGCCCGTCCTCTTCACGGGCATGTCTTTGTACCTCAGCTTTTTGCAGCTCCTCTGAGTTTCCGTGAGCTCCTCTCTTTCCTTCTAGCTGTAGAATTTCCACTCATCCAGCTTTCCTATGGTTCTGGATGATGTCCATTCTGTCTTTTAGCTGTAGTTTTGAAATTGTTGTGCGAGGCAGCAGTTTAGGTTTTCACCTATGCTGCCATCTTGGTTTCCTCCAGCTTGTGTTCTTTTAACACTTCCCAAGAATCTTGAGTTTTTTGCTTTTCAGGTACAATGTGTTCTATGCTCATGTTTTATTTTCTTTTTCTTAGCCCTGAAATCTGCCATTTCTCCAAAGAGCCTCGTTCCTTTTAGCAGAGAATGCAATTTGAAAGCCAAAATCTGTATGGTAGGTGTGCTCACTGCTGTTGGGTAGTGCTACCCCCAGCCTTCTTCTTAGAGCTAGAGAATATGTGATGTATTTGTGGACACTCATATATTGCAAAGTGTGAGTTCAACACCACAAGATTCATTCTAGTTTTCTCCCTTTACATATGTATTTGTAATTTCTTTTTTTTGGCAATGAGCGGCCTAGTTTTCATTGTCCTTAATACATTTACTTATTTTGTTAATCCCTTGTATATGACTGATAACTTATCATGGCCATCACACCCTCTATCCTCATGGATACTCTTCTTATCTGACTATGACTCTGGTACTCTATGATACTCTGCCTCTGCCACATGGATGCCTGTCTCATCCAGCTTGGGCTTTGATAACCATGCCAGATGGTCCTTCATTGTGAACACCTTCTTCACTTTGAGTTGTGACAAAGATGACTGCCATCTCTCTCTGTGTTGTTGCTCTCATCCTGCTTGAGTTCTGACTTCCTGTATCAGGTCCCTGCATGGAAGTTCCCTTTACCTTGTTCAAGCGCTCTGATTCCTCACACCAGGTCACCATTTAACATGGACACTCTTTCCAAACTGCTTTGGCTCTGACACCCTACACCATGCAGCTGCTCTGTTTGGATTTCCTATTCTCCCTCCTTGAGTTCTGATTTCCAGCTTTAAGCATCTCCTCTGTGTGGGCACCCTTGGTACTCTTCTTGGTTTCTAATACCTTATCTTAGATTGCCCCTTACAGTATGGACATCTTCCTCATATTGATTGAACTCTGGTTTACTTTCATTGTCCTTTAAGACTCAGGTCAGGTGCTCTGTCTTCTAGAAGGACTTTTAAAATTATTTCTTTTTTTTTTCTATCCCTCTGCAGACTTGGTTAGGTGACTTTCCTTATTCACTTGCATATCTATATATATAAAAGCCCAGCAACCATTACAGCAGAATGACCAGAGCGACTGGTTTCTATGACACGCACTGACCACCAGGGGCAGATGCTCAATACAGGAGCTTCCTCCTGGTAATCAGTGCGCTCTCACAGTGGAAATGCTGCTCAGCCAGAAGCCGGGCTCATGGCTGACAAACGCAGCAGCGGGATGGGAGCCTTTCCCACCTCTGTGGCAGCTCTAAGAAGCCGTGAGCCAAGTGGCAAGCAGGTGGGCAGTAAGGAGCGGTGAGCCCAGTGGTAAGGAGTGAGCAGTGGGCAGTAAGGAGTGAGTAGCAGATAGTTAGGAGTGAGAGGACCTGGATTGCGAGGGATGTCCGACTGCTTGTTTAGGCCCGGGCATGAATGTCGTGCACCAGGCCTCTCGTGTAAAAATATTTCTGTTTTAGAGAATTTCTCATTCAGTGAAATTTGTTTTGTCCAACTATAAGCAAGGCGATATTACTATCGCTTGCTTTTCAGGCTTTTGAAATAGCCCCATCTACATAGAACTAGACATTGTAATTGTATTTTTTAGAGTAGGTTTTTACCTATGGTTCCAATTTTTTCTAGAATATCTTCAGGGGCTTGTTTTTTCTATCAGGGTGTAGAAGAGGTTTAGTGTGTATCAGGGATTGGTTCATTATCTCCTATTTTGCATCCTCTGCATTTATTACTATTATGCTTGCAGTAGGCTCTGCCAATGTCCAGTACTATCTGAGTAGCTGATAAAATAAAGATATGCTTGATCAAGAGAGAGAAGAGGAGAGACAGACTTCATTTGGATTGTTAACCATTTGCAAACAGATTTGTGCTTTTTGTTTACTTTGCCTTCTGGGTCAGTTTGAATTTAATTTTTGATCTGAGGCAAGTATTAAACGTCAAGAGCCCTATAATATGCAGTAGTTCTTTAGACAAGTCTATGATTGGGGTCAGTGAGGACTCTCCGGTTCCTGGGCAGGAGAGTTAGCTGAGGGCTGGAATGAATGTTCACTACTTGCCATTTTTGTTAACATAAACAAGGAGGGTTGGTTTGCCAGAAGAAAAGTACTAAGAATGATCGGGCTTCAAATAAGATAATGTAACAAATTGAAAACGAGTTTGTAAATATTTTCATCTGCCTCAGTTATTTAGTTTACCCAAGATTTCTATTTTCTTGCAAATTATATTATCAGACAATACAAATGAGTTTTTGAAGGTGAAGGTATATAATTTTCCTCCCATGAACATATCTTAGAAGTTGCTCATTTAGGAGGAGTGTAATGATGAGCTAAAAGCGGTGCTGCCTAATCTGAGAAATTCTCCAGCCCAGTGAGAGGAACAGAAGTCTTTTTGAGAAGCTGACATCTCAAGACAGAAAGATGCTGCTCAGAAGTGATACTGAATGGTTTCTTTACTCTGTCATTGAGCCCTTACTGTGTCAGAAAAAGAAATCTCTTGGAAACCCTCACAGGATTTGTTCCCTAAAACCCGAGTGTTAGCAGAGTAAACTAGCTAGAGCTCATAATTTGCGTCTTTCATTAAATGCCTTTTATGAAAGTGTTGTTTTAAGTGAAATGTATCCTCCCCACCTCTTCCCTCCCTTTTTCCTTCCCTCCCTCCCTCTTCTTTTACACAACAGCTGGGGAGTCAGTGCTATCTTGCCCTGTTGATAACCTACTACTGATTATTTACAGTAAAATTTAAAATGAAAAAAAAAAATCTTCGTAAAGCTTTTTTTTTTTTTTAACCAGTTATACTCTGATCAGATAATGCTTTTGAGCTGTGCCAGGCTTATAGGGCAAAGTTTTCAGGATGATCTTGAGAATCAGCTCTAATTCCAGAAGTCCATACATTGTTGGGCTCTATGAAGTGAACATTCTTGTTTTTAATTGCTTTGTGTTTTTCACCAGTTCACTGAGGGCTATCTCACAAGTACACTGGGAACCTGTGTACTTGTAATCTGTGTGGATTCGCATGGCCTGAGTCCCTAACATCCTGGGCTTTCTTTGTTTGATTCATATATTTAAGGGACCATTTAATGCTATAGATATAAATAAAATAAACATTTAAAAAATATATTTTATTGATTTTTTACAGAGAGGGAGGGAGAGGGATAGAGCGCCAAAAACATAGATCAGCTGCCTCCTGCACACCCCCTACTGGGGATGTGCCGGCAACCAAGGTACATGCCCCTGACTGGACTCCAACCTGGGACCTTTCAGTCCACAGGCCGATGCTCCATCCACTGAGCCAAACCAGTTTCGGCCATTTTGTGTTTTTTTTTTTTTAAATATTTTTATTGATTTTAGAAAGGAAGGGAGAGGAAGAGAGATAGAAACATCAATGATGAGAGAGAATTACTGATCGGCCATCTCTTGCATGCCCCAACTGGGGATCAAGCCCACAACCTGGGCATGTGCCCTTGACCAGAATTGAACCCAGGACCTTTCAGGCCCCAGGCCAACGGTCTAACCACTGAGTCAAATTGGCTAGGGCAGCATTTGGGTTTTAAGTAGATTAAATGTGGTGAGGCAAATAAAGAGTAAACCAATAAACTATAAATATTTGGGATAAATATAGTAGAGATAGGCACAAAGTGCTATGGGAACTCAGTAGGTGGAGCTGAGAGCAGTTTTGTACCCATCGCTATAGAAATATACACTGAGTGGCCAGATTATTATGATCTCTGAATGCATAATAATCTGGCCACTCAGTGTATATCCTATATAATTCCTATATAATAAAAGGATAATATGCAAATTGTCCCCTCGATCAGGAGTTTGACCAGCAGGCAGGCCGGCCAACTGCTCATGTGCCCTCCCCCTGGCCACGCTGGCCGGACTCCACCCATGCACGGATTCATGCGTTCAGAGATCATAATAATCTGGCCTCTCAGTGTATATACACTCAATCTCTCTCAAGACCCCTCCCCCCATAAAATTTCATCCATCCAATTTCAGCTTCTGTGCTCAGGACTTTGCCCAATATAGCTCTTCATCTGACTGTTTTATTTGTATCCTTTATGTCATTTATCATATTCCTTATTATATAATAAACTGGTAAACAGAATGTTTCCCGGAGTTTTGTGATCTGTTCTAGCAAATAATTGAATCCCAGTGGGAGGAGGTAATGGGAACTTCTGATTTATAGCTAAGTTGAACAGAAATTGGAAGTAATCTGGGGTTCCCCCCCCCCCCCAAGCAATTCTCTGGGATAAACCCCACATATATGGTGTCAGAAGAGTTGTGAGTGTGGTAATGGTGTGAGAGTAATGGAGAGACACACAGGAGGAGGAGAGTGGGTTTTTCCTAAAAACATTCCCACCAGCAATGTATAAATTCCAATTTCTTCACATCCTTGTCAAGTCTCTTATTACAGTTATGTTAATTGATAGTGATACCTCATTGTGGTTTTTGTTTGCACTTGTCTATTGGTTAATTATGTTGAGCATCTTTTCATATACTTATTAGATATTTGTATATCTTCTTTGGAGAGATATGTATTCAGATCCTTTGCCAATTTATTAATTGGGTTACTTACCTTTTTACTACTGAGTAGTAAATACAAAGCCTATGTCAGATATGTGATTTGCAAATAGTTTTTTTCATTTTGTAGGTTAACATTTCTCTTTTTTGATAAAGCGCTCTGAAGCGCAAAAGTTTTTAATTTAGATGTTCTCTTTTTTTTTACTTTTTAAAAAGCAGTTTTATTGAAGTATAACTTACACACCATAACTTACAACTTAACCCATTATAAATTGAAAGTCAATAGTTTTTAGTAAACTTCACAGAGTTTTGCAACTATCACTACAGTCTAGTTTTAGAACACTTCCATTGCCCTCTTTTGGACATTTCACAATGTGAATTATAAAATCAATAGTATTCTATAGGATCTTTAGGATCTGGCTTCTTTCACTTAGCATAATGTTTTTGAGACTCAGTCATGTAGTAAGTAGTACATATCAGTTGTTCATTCCTTCTGTTGTTAAATAGTGTTCCATCAGTTCTCTTTACCTGTGTTTTTTTTTTTCTTTTGTTGTTTGTGCTTTCGTATTATATCTAAGGAGCTATTGTCCATCCTAATCTTACCAACATTTTTACTCCTATGTGGTCTTATAAGATTTTTATAGTTTTATTTCTTATGCTAGTGCCTGTGATCTATTTTGAGTTGAATTTTGTATATGGTATGAGGAAGGAGTGTAATTTTGTTCTTTTGCATGTGGATAGGCAGTTGTCCCAGCACTATTTGTGGAAGAGATCATTATTTCCCCGTTGAACTATCTTGGCTCCTTTGTTTAAAATCAGTTGACAGTTCCAGTTGTACATGTTTGTTTCTGAACTCTCAATTCTACTGGTATTCATATCCTTATGCTAGTACTTCACTGTCATGATTACTGTAGCTTTGTAGTAAAATTTGAATTAGAGAAGTGTGAATCTTCCAATTTGGTTCTTCTTTTTCAAGATAGTTTTGGCTATTCTGGGTCCCTTGCATCTTCATATGAATTGTAGGATCAGCTTATTAATTTCTTAAAAAACACACACTCAACTGGTATTTTGATAAGGAAGTGTGTTGAATTTGTAGATCCATTTAGGAAGCATTGCTATCTTAACAATGTTGTCTTTTAATTTATTTAGGTAATCATATTCCTATATTTTATAGTTTTCAGAGTGCAAGTTTTGCAATTCTCTTGTTAAATTTATTTGTATGTATCTTATTATGTTACTAGAGGCTCAATGCCTGAAAATTCTTGCAAGGGTAGGCCTTCCTTCCCCTGGCTGCTGGTATGGCTTCCCTCCGGCACCCAGGACCCTGGCTAGGCTTTCCTGGGGCTGCCCGCGGGCACCAGGACCCGGATGGTTTCCCCCTGGACTTGGCTTCATCCAAGGATGTCCGGAAGACATTGGTCTAATTAGCATATTACCCTTTTATTATTATAGATTACTAAAGGCCCGGTGGACAAATTCATGCATGCTGGCCACCTGTCCTGATCAGGGTGATCAGGCCAGCCAGGGGGAGGGGATGCGGGAGGTTGGATGCGGGGAGGGATTGCTGGCATTGGCTGGTTGGCCCCAGTCCCTGGCCAAACTCCTGAGGAGACAACTTGCATATTAGCCTTTTATTATATAGGATTAATATATTTTCTTAATTTCATTTTCACATTATTTATTGATAGGTAATAAATATAATTCATTTTTGTATATTGATTTTTTAAATTCTTTTGCAACTTCACTGAACCAGTTTACCAGTTTAATAGTTTTTTAGTGGATTTCTTAAGATTCTCTTTATACATGATGTTATCATCTGCAAACAGAGATAGTTTTCTTTCTTTTCAATCTGGATAACTTTTATTTCTTGCCTAATTGTGCTGGCTAGAAAGTACAATACAATCTACACTAATAAAGGAGAAATATATAAATTGACTGTACTTCCGTGACGACCACCAGACAATCAGGGGTGAGTATGCAAATTAACCCAACAAAGATGGCAGGTTAGTTTGCATACGCAGGTGCGGAACAAAGACTGAAGGCTCCGGCCAGAGTGAAGACTAAAGACTGAAGACTGAAGAGCCTTGGCTTCTCCACTGTGGCCGAAGCAAAGGCCTGGGTGCTGGGTACCGGAGGAAAACTGGTGCTGGCAGCCAGTGGAAGGAAGGCCTATTGCACCAATCTTCATGCAACGGGCCTCTAGTGTTAAATAGAAGCTGCTGGGGTGAATATCCTTGTCTTGTTTCTTATCTTAAAGGAAAACATTTAGTGTTTAATCCTTAAGGATCATATTAGATGTAGGTTTTTATAGATGCCTTTTATTAATTCCTTTCTATTCTTAGTTTGTTCAGTGGTTTTTATAATGAAAAATGTTGGATTTTTATTAAATGTGTTTCCTGTGTCTGCTGAGGTGAACATATTATTTTGTTATTTCTTTTTGATATGGTTTATTACATTAATCTAGTTTATTTTATCTTATTGATTAAGGTATTATATATGTGTCCTTATCTCCTCATTCCCCCCCCACACACACACACATACTCATGCCCTTACCCCCTGTATCTGTGTTCACTGGTCAGGCTTATATGCATGCATACAAATCCTTTGGTTGATCTCTCCCTTTTACCCCCACCCTCCCCTACATTTCCTGTGAGGTTTGACTGTCTGAAAGATGCTTCTCTTTCTCTAGATCTGTTTTTGTTCATCAGTTTATGTTGTTCATACATTAATCTAGTTTTGTATGTTAAAACCACCTTGCATTCTTGGGAGAAGTCTCAGTTGGTCATGGTGTATAATTTTCTTTATGTATTGCTAGATTTTGTTTGCTAATATTTTGTTGAGCATTTTTACATTTCTATAATATTCTTGTGATGTATTTTTTTATTTTGATATCTGCATTAATATTCTCATAGGATGAGTTGGAAAATTTTTCTTCATATTCTATCTTTTCAAAGGGTTTGTGAAAAATTGGTAACCTTTAGGTGTTTGTTTTAATTTGCCAGTGAAATATTCTGAATCTAGACTTTTTTTTGTTTGGGGGAAGTTTTAAAATTAGTAATTCCATCTCTTGGCATAGGTCTATTCAGATTTTCTATTTCTTCTTGAGTCAGTTTTGGTAGTTTGTGTTTTTCTAGGAATTTGTCCATTTCGTCTAAGTTATCTAATTGGTTAGTATACATTTGTTCATAAGATTCTCTCATAATACTTTTTATTTCTGTAAATTTGGTCCTCATGGCTTTTTCTTTTACTACTCACACACTTTGTAATGCCAGTGCAAACTAATTGCCATTTTCAGATGGTGTTTCTTTGTCAAAAATGGCTTTCTCTGTCTCTGTTTGAGGAATTGCTGTTTAAATGTCAAGGAAGGTTTTTTCATATGGTCTTCTCTGGTGGTTCAGGCAGACTTTGTTTCTCTTTCCTATAAACTCAGTGTACTTCTGCATCTCTGTCATTGTGCTTGTTTCTCACACAGAGCAAGTCAGCATCCTGTGCCTCTCCTTTTCCATCATGAAGAACATGGAGACCTGATACATAATTGTTTCTTATAAATTGTATGTTGAATAAATGAATGAGGTAGGACATCCTTTCTCTGAGCTTCCAAACCAGTTGGATGCTTCAAAGGCATCTGAAATTCACAATGTGTACATTCTAACTCATGGTCCAGTGAAGATCTGCTCCCCTTCCAATGAGCAGCACTTTTTTTTTAGTGTCTACCATGATGAAGTAACTGCCTGAGCTAAAGCAGACCCACATTTCTTTTCTTTTTAAATCCACTTATGCAGGTTAGAAATCTCTCACTGTGCATATTGAATTTATCAGAAAAATTTATTGATTTCAACCTAAATAGGTATTTCTTCCCATCTCGACTATTACTATCTTAAATTCCTTACCATTTTTTAAATACTAGGTAACTCCCATTTTTTTAGCTCTTGCCTCAGACATTAGCCTCCTCAGGGTCACCTTTTCAGATTATCAGAGTAATCTTGTTTCTTATACTGTATGTTCTTGTAGCACTTATCATAGCTTGTAATTAAGTTAGTTGTATGGCTATTAGTCTGAACCCACCTACTGGAACTAAAAGTCTGTGAGGCTACCAGAGGATCACTTACTTTTTTCTTTACCACTGCATGACCAGTGTTCAGTACTGAGAGTTAATAAATATTTATGGAATGAATGCACCATTGAAGATGAGATAATTTATGTAGAAATATTTTAAAATGAAACATTATTTTGATGATATATTAACATTAAAAAAACTGTGATTAGTCTATTGAACTCTATTTTTTGTTGGGTTTTGAGAAATTCTAAATTCTAGTGGTATTTAAGGATGGATCACCTTGGACAGATTCATTTATTGTTATTAGGCTTTTTTTTTTTAAAAAAAAAACAACACCCTGAGATTATGGGTTAGCATAACAATAACAAAGCATAGGGTAAAGTCTCTCTGGAAAGCACTATAATACTTTCTAAATAGCATCTTCTTAGTAATTATCACATTTGGTTTTAAGATTTCACTTAGCACAAAATGGGTTGCAGAAAACCAAATCCTCGTATATATTCAAGTAAAGGTGATGACTTTTTTCACAATAGAGCACAGATGAAATAGCTCCCACATTTGTTATTCTGAATGGAGCCTTGGGATGAAATTCTAAGCAGCAGAATGCCACTTAACATTCTGCATGTTATTTTGCTCTTTAGTAGTATAATTGTAAAATGAGGCTATAAAACCGAAGAGGATATAATATTTATACCTGTGCAGGCACTTCACATGATGAAATGTCACACGGGACTGTTTACTTCATGCTGGTTATTTGGATAATGCCCCACCTGCCTAGTGACAGGAGGTGCTGAGTCTTGCATAAATCTTGAAAAGAAGGTTAGGGTTAATATAGTGAATTTTGCAGCAGGAAAAAAGAATACATCTTATAATGTTATGATAATAATTGCTACTTTAGGAGCACTGTTTTTGTGCCAGCACTGTACTGGGTCCTTGGAGAGCAGAAAGGGACCAAAGGGGATAGAATTAATATCAGTGAGTACCTTCTGTGTGTCGGTTATTCTGCTGCACACTTCACTTATATCTCTAAATCCTATAACAACTCTACCAGGTAGGTGGTGGTAGCCCCATGTATATATGACTGACTCTTGTTTATCTCATAAAAAAAATTCTAAGACCTTATTGGAGTTCTGTTATAATGATCATGTTTAAACTTTGGTATATATTTTTTTAAGTTTAAATAGTCTTTTTTTTTTTAGACAAAAAAAAAAAAATTAATGAGAAGAGACAAAGAAACATCAAAGAGCTTTTTCCTCTGATTGCTGTGTTAGAACTTTTGCCTGAAAATAGGTTACATTCCTTCTGTTTTCAGCTGAATCCTCATTAACTTTACATTTTAATGATGTCCAGGGCAAATTATACCATTTATGGTCAGTGCCTTAAAGGGATGCTTAAAGGGGATTTAAATTTTTTTTATTTGAATGGTGGAAATATTTACCTCAGGAATATAAATGGATGCAGAATTCTTAAAAAAATAAATAGCAAGAACAAAAACTCCTGAAATGTGGGGTTGGTTTTTCATTTCCAACTAGTATGACAACTTAATTCAGAGAAAATAAATTTTCAGCTTAAAGTAAATTAATTACTAAAAAGCATATTTATAATATTTGGGAGTGTGTAACAGGAAAGCTATATTTTCAATATTTTGAAAATAGCTTCGGTTTCTCACTTACTTGGATTTAAATTCAATTTTACTACTTAGCTTTAGAAATAATTCATAGGTGTATATGCTCAATAGGAATAAATGAAGACAGCTTCTCCCAGTTATGAAAAGAGGAATGCTAATATGTTGATAGACAGATCGTATTTGCACAAGAATGAGGGAATATGTTGTAAGGTGGAACTCTTCACAGGATTCCAAATTATTCAGTTTAAAAAGCAATATGAACTGCAGAGCTGTACTTTCACTGTAAGCTTTGAATGCTTAATTAGTAGATGATAAATTAGAATAAAGTATCATGTTGTGTCAAATACTGTTTATTTCTTCAACAATTATTTGGTAAGTGGATTAAGGGAAATTGGCCTGTCTGTTGAGGGAACTGTAATTATGGGACTACCGATGTAATATCAGGTATTTTATAAGGTTTGTACTCCTGTGTGTTTTTTTTTTTAACGTATTTAATTGAAACCCTCCTGTGTGCTAGGCAATGTCCTTGTTACAAGTTTCTTGAATACCAGGAGTGAAATTTCACTAAAGCTAGCTCAAGAATGGCAGGGATGGCAGTGGAGGGGGATGCTGTACAGGGAAAAACAGGAAGCACGAAGCACAATGCAGCTGGGCTTCATGAGGACAAACTAAAACTAGAAAGTCATGGCCTGGCGTGGCTCCTTTTCTTTCATTATGGCTTTGTGGATTCTCCTTTTCTTCCTCTACTGCAGTGGTTCTCAACCTTCCTAAGGCCGCGACCCTTTAAGACAGCTCCTCATGTGGTGGTGACTCCCAACCATAAAATTATTTCCGTTGCTACTTCCTAACTTGTAATCTTGCTACTGTTATGAACTATAGTAATGTAAATATCTGATAGGAAGGATGTATTTTCATTGTTACAAATTGAACATCATTAAAGCATAGTGATTAATCACAAAAACAATATGTAATTATAGATTGTGAAATATTTATTTCTAATTACAAATAAATGAAATTTTGTCTTGAATCGTGGTGTAGCATGGGCAACAGTCTTCGTATAACAACAGTAAACTACATTGCTACGTTTTGCTACACCGAGGAGCGGTGTGTTGGTTCCTAAGGCCATGGGAAATAGATGTTTTCCAATAGTCTTAGGCGACCCCTGTGAAAGGGTCATTCGACCACCAAAGGGGTCTCGACCCACAGGTTGAGAACCGCTGCTCTACTGGCTTCCTTGGGTCATTACTTGTGTTCCGGTGGTTCACATTGGCATGCTCAGACTATATGACCTTTCAAGCTTGGCTTCCCATGACTAACAGACACTTTATCTATTCCCACCATAGAGCATGTGGCTCAGCCCAAGCCTTGGACGATCCCTGTGGTCTCATGGGTGTTACACTGAAGTGTCTTTTTGAGGCACCATGGTTAGCGGAGAGTGAAACATGTCTGGATGGATAAGATATGGCTCTTGTCCATGTGTGGCCTTTTGTGGAGATAATAACACACATAAAGATAATTTCTACTTAATGTGCCAAGGACTTCTCTGTAAATAAAAATTATGAACTACTTTAGTCATCTACAGTATTTGGAAACTGAGGAAATGGTGGGAGGGTTTGGGTTTACCATTGAGGGTAGGTGATACTATTTTCTTTTGGAATGAGATTCCTAAGGTAAGACTCCTCAAGGGTCCTAATTCAAAATTGGATCCTACTTGCAACTATGCCAGGAAACTGCTTTTGAAAGAAAATTTTTCTTATTTGGGTTTTCTTTCAGGTGCCACATTGAATGATTGGCAGAAATAGCTAATGCAGTTTAAGGAAGTTTTTGCAATGTTTAGGTTTGGCTCCTTGTGGCTGATGACTCTTTTTTTTTTTAATATATTTTAATGATTTTTTACAGAGAGGAAGGGAAAGAGATAGAGAGTTAGAAACATTGATGAGAGAGAGACATCGATCAGCCGCCTCCTGCATGCCCCTCACTGGGGATGTGCCCGAAACCAAGGTACATGCCCTTGATCGGAATCGAACCTGGGACCCCTTGATCCGCAGGCCGACGCTCTATCCACTAAGCCAAACCAGTTTTGGCTAATGACTCTTGATGTGCCTCTTTCCTTACTTCAATATTTCAATTTTCTAATGACCTGGTTAAAACACTACTAGATTCGGCATTTTGCTCCTCAACAGTCATCATCATCATCTTCATTTTTCTTCTTTATAACTGAGTATTGAAATGGAGCAAACTCAAGAGTGTGTCAAAATATGACATTTGTTTAACTTCCATTATATATCTATATATAATGGTTCACAGTGGCATACTCAGACTATATGACCTTTCAATTATATATATACATATGCATGTGCGTGTATATTTTTCTTACTATTCTTGGAGTGCATAAGATGTCAGTTATTGTCTCCATTTTATAGCTTTGCAAACCAAGGCACAGAGAAATTAAGTAACTTGCCCTGAGGTAATACAGCTAGTGAGTAGTGGATCAGTATTTTGATGGTAGGCCTGTTTCTTTCCATAGTGCCATGGTGCCTCCAAAGAATATGCCTGTGTCAGTGATATCTTTGTTTAAGGATAACAGTTCAGCTGTGTTCTGGAATGTTCAACTTCCCTGTTGGAACAAGGTTTTGCTTTAGGATCATTCAGTTAAAGGCATAAGTTCTAGTTCATGTGCAGCCATTTATAAGTTGTGTGATGATAGGCTGCACGCTTTCAGCTGTGTTCTGGAATGTTCAACTTCTCTGTTGGAGCAAGGTTTTGCTTCAGTATGGTTCAGTTAAAAGCACAAGTTCTAGTTCATGTGCAGCCATTTATAAGGTGTGTGATGATAGGCTGCACGAGTTAGCTCTTTATTTTTTAATTTGTAAAATGGGATTATTAATGGGGCCCATCCTAAAGCATTGGTGTGAGGAATAAAGAAGCTAGTAATTTTTTTTTGCCACAATATGTTTCTGTATGGCAAATTCACTCATAGGCAGTTGGTAAAGAGAGGAATGGCGTCAGAATAATATAGAACATGCATTGATTTGTAATGTTTTATGCCTCTAAATTACATTAGCTGAATTCAAAGTAGACTAACACTGTTTTTCTAGGTCTTTACATTTGACCAGATTTTCAACTTTTTTAATTTTTGCTTTTCTTGGGAGGCAGAAGAGGTTCTGACCTTGAGGGATGGGATGAGATTGGCATTGATAGGGTCAGGACTCCTGAATTGTGCTTGCAGCTTTTCTTTACAGGAATTATATAGTTTTGAAAGATAATTTAAAAATAGTTTAGTGTTTCAATGCTCAGAAAAATACCTATATTTTACCCCTGGATAGGAGAATCTTGATACTTCTGGGTTGTGCTGATGCAACAAGACTATTTTAAAGTTGTGTTTTTGCCTTCTTTAATTCGACCTGGTTTGTTGAAAATGCTCAGTCCTTCTGGGAGCAGGCAAGGGGGGGTTAATTGTGGAGTGTCTTTGTTGATTGATGAGACACTGGTGTTTTGTGAATGCAGTGGGGGGTTGTATCTCTGTATTTTAATGACAGAGAATGTAGAAACATAAGAAAGTAGCACACAGAGTCTGAGATGCAAGGCTTTACACTTAGTTTGGAGTGTAAATCCTGTCCTTTGATGGCCAATAAGCTGACTTGATTGAGCAAAGCATTTTATTATTTTTTTGGATTTCATTTTTCTTATCAATAATACAATTATTAAGGTATTTGAGAAGTTAATGGCATAGAAAATTTAATGATATAACTTTTTCAGAATGCCTAACTTAGAGTAGGTATTTAATAAATGTTTATATTAGAGAGCTGTAGACAATAACAGAAGTATAAGTTATAGCCTGTTTTGTACAATAAATATTTCTAAACACTCTATATTATTGTTTTTGTAAATTAACCACTGTTAAACAGAATAGAAATTCTTTTTTAAAAGTGTGAATTTTGTAATGTAAATAAACAATTTCATTTATATGACATTAAAGATTATTTTGAAATAGCAATGTACACTTGTATAGAACTTTGTTATAATGTACTAGTATTTTAGTATTTCATCAAATTTGAAATGGTGTGTTATGTTAAGTCACTTAAAAAATCCTATAATACAAAGTGTTAAAAACTTAGACCCAAAGTACAATACATTCTACCTATCTGACTTTTGGACCTTTTCTTTTGGAAATTTTTAAAATGTATTCTCTCCTTTTCAATAGAAAAAATGTTATTAGCTATTTTTTACTGTGTTTTTATTCTTTATAATTTTATTTGAAAATATAAATGTATTACTTTATTTCAGTTGCAGGCAGCCAAATCTCCTGAATAAAACACGCAGTCAGGAAATTTACATAAGCTTGGCTGCACTAATTCTCTTATTTTCTTCAGTCTTATTAATTCATATGTGAACCCAGGGGTATTAGTGCCCATTAGCCTTTCCTCACAGTTATTTTTTGAAAATGCACAGTTGATGTGAGAGCGTTGTGAACTCTTTGGAGACACAGTGCCTTGGACACACTTGGATAAATTTTGTTCAGGATCACCATATAGCAGCCTACCATAATCTGCCAGTTTATATAAGTGTCAATAAAATTTAGGATTCAGCAGAAAATTTGTATCATCCTTAAAACTTAATATATACAATGTGC
>PVJN01033578.1:0-23344 GCA_004026805.1 Lasiurus borealis | reverse complement strand
CGAGGCGGCCTCTTCCCTCCCCCCCCCCGCCTTTTTCCTCCCTCCGGCCCGGCTCAGACCGGTTCCAACCTGCTTGGGCCGCTCCCAACTGCCTTCCACTTGCCACCAAGCTCTCTGGTCGGGCCGTGGGGCGGGAGAGTCGGTCCCCGCCGCCGGGTGGGGAAGGCGGCGGGAGCCGGGCGTGCGGAGGGCACGCCTCTGAGGCCCGGCCTTCGAGGCCTAACTGCTCCTGCGGCCGCCAACCACAGCGCCAGGGCATGGCGGGGCGATAAGAAGCCCCGAGACACGAGCAGGATGCGATCCTTAGGGGGCCGGGCCCCCCGTGAATGACGATTAGCACCCAGGCCAGGCGTTGGGGGGGGGGTGTCCCTAAGGCCCCGTATGTTCCCCCCACGGGCACGGTTGACCTCCCCGGAACCCTGAGCATCATGGGGTCTTGTGTTTCCCCCCGGCCCAACCGAAATGGGGCACCCGAGGGAGAGTCCCCCGCATGCCGGCCCTGCCCGAGCCCGGGAAGGCGGGGGACCTGCTCCCCGGAACCTCCTGGTGTCTTGAGTGGGGGGCCCTGGCTTTTAAAGGGACATTATAAGCAGCAGCCACCTGGGCGAGGTGCTTTGGGGAGAAGGATGCAAAGAGGCGGCCCCTCCTGTTAAGCAACACGCTGGTTTCCGCCTCCCCCCGGGGCCTCTGCGTGCCTCGGCCCCGGGGGTTCTCCTCCTGCGCGGTGTGTGTGTGCGTGGGGTGGAGGGGGTCTCCCAGCGGGGTGACCTCGGGCTGGCTGCAGGTTTGCAACGTGGGGGGCGTGAACGACCCTTTAAGAGCCGCCCGGGGAAGCCAGAGCAGGAAGCACCGGCGGGAGTAGAACTGCCAGGAGGAGCTCTGGCCGCAAGGACAGCCCGTGGGGAAACTGTGCCGGGACTGGGGGGGCATCCCTTTGGGGGAGAGTCTCTGCTGTTGGCTGAGAGATCATGTGGACCCTGCTCTGGACCGGAGGCGGGCTCGCTGGACAGCCCCTTCCTTCTCGAGCGCGGTGCGGCTCTGCTGGTCCTTGCTCACCGGAGTTCTCTGCAGGCGTTTCATTGTTTTGGGGAGAGGGTCGGCAAACTGCGGCTCGCGAGCCGCGTGCAGCGCTTGGGCCCCTGGAGTGTGGCTCTTGCACAAAATAATACCACGTGCGGGCGCGTACATGCAGGGCGATGAAAGTTTCGTGGCCCATGCGCAGAAGCCGGTTGTCGGTTCTCCAAAGAAATGTCAGTCGTTGTGCTGTTGATATGTGGCTCTGTGGACGCATGAGTTTGCCGACCGCTGCCTTGGAGCGCACTGAGTAGGTGGATGTTGCGGTCCATCAGCAGGATGGTCTGGATGTGAACATGCGAACTTCTCGTAAAATGGGAACTTGATACTCTGGTTGCTCAGATGCCGTTTTCCAGTAAAACGCCTGCAACGTGTTTAGTAACACGAGTCTGGGTTTCAGCAACCGCCTGGCGTGCCCTGTGGTCATGGACACACGGAGCAGTGTGTGCGGTAGACAGGCTCTCCCGTCCTCACGGAAGTGACAGGTGAAGTAAGTCAGAGCTGGGTAGGTCGGTGTTCCTGTCGGAGTCCCGGTCCCCATTTGTGGGAAATGACCTCCCATCCCGGGGTGGGGGGTAAGTGCAGGGTAATCAGCCTGGGCCCTGGAGGTGGTGTGTGAATCCACAGTCGCAGGGGAAGCGGAAGTGTGATGGGGTGGCTGGAAGTCTGATTGTAGCCGTTTCCATCTCTGTTTCCTGTAACCTGTTCGCGGGTGTGTTTCTGTTTATCTCCCCAAAGTCAGAGCTGGAAGTCAGCTGTCCTCCTGTACAGCTGCAGGGGCAGCCAGTCGCTGTGCTGATTGGGAAAACTGCCTTCTCCTGAATTCCCCGGTTTGAGGAGCAGGGAGCCTGCGGGCCCAGATTGGCGGCACCAGTACACCTGTTGGCTCTGATGATTGTTTTTGCAGATGAGCCCGTTTGTTGTTGGGGGGGTTAGGGTTAGGATACGGGAACATTTGATTTTGCTTTCCGTGTTTGCTGTAAAATTCGGAGCTGCCCAGCAATTTTTCATTCTCCCTTGCAGCGTGAATTTCCAGAATTTGTTTCAAGCTGAATATGGCCTTAGCTATAGATCTTTTGTTGTTGTTTTTTTAACTTTTTTTTTTTTTTTACCTGGCCAGGTTTTATTGGACATTAACTATGTGAATTTTTATAACTATTCTTTGCGGTTATGTGACATGCAACACTCTGCAGTAACCCGGAAGAAATTTGCATTAAAACGGAGTCCCACTCATCCTAATGCCTTTCTGTATTGTCCCTTCCTATATGCCTTCTTCCCTTTATTCTTGTCCCACACACAAAGTCCTCCTTTTTCTAAACCAAGAGGATTTTTCAGGCCATCGTTGAAGGATAATTATTATGTTGGTATTTTTTTCATCTCTCGAATAATCTTGATTTAAGGGACATTTTGAAATAATCCTTTCAGCAGGCACTTGGGTTGGACCTGAGGAATCGGACCCTTGTAGAAAGTGGTTCTATCAGGATTTCCTCGGTTGAACAGCCCCAAGAGTATGATCAGCTCCCTAAAATGATCATGTGCACGTGTTAGCACTCTTCCCATACAAGAGCCTGGGCTCTCTGGCTAGGTAATTTGTCTCATTTCACAAAGATTAAATTTCACCCAGGCTTATTCAGAACAAGCTCATTATTTATATCAGAAACGTTGGATGAAGCACATTTAAGAATGGGAAATATTGGAGCAATCGCATTCCAAAATATGTCTGCAAAGTTAGCTAACTTGGGGCTTTGTACTGAATAACAATTATCTCATTGTTTTGACCCTATAAGAATCTCAAATACATGAAGTCATTTTTGGACTCTTTCACCTGCCGTTGATCCTCAAACTTATTAACGACCCGTGTTGAAGGGACTGAAATTCTAGCTCCGGGAAGGTTTTTTGGCGTTTTCGGGCCGCTGGGGTATTTCCTGTAGGTAGACAGAGGAGGAATACTTTGTGGCTGCTTTTAGCCAAGTGTTGTTTTAAGTTGGGACTGTTCCCTGGGCATCATTAAACAAGGATAATGTAGCAGTGCTTGCATAGAACTATTTTGAGGCAAACTTGTTAGTTCGTACATGATATGAATGCCTTGAACTTCACTTGGTTGCATCTGATTGTGTTTTAGAAAACCCAGGAAGTGAACATGCATTTAAATCATTATTGCAAATTACAATGAAATGGTAAATATGTCACCAGAGTACAACTTGTTGCACAGCAGGAGTCACTGCAAGTGTTGCTTAGCAACTGCAGCAAGACTGAGTTAAATTACCAGTAAATATTTCTGAGTCTTGTTTACTTATCAAGTAGAACTAATTTCTGGCAGAACTAAAATTAAAGCTCATTGCGGCCTTCAGTCAAACCCACAAAATCCCTATTCATACATGTTAAGTGTCCATGCTAGAGGTAGACTCAAGCTTAGTACCTAGTTGCTATTTGCTGTAATCTAAACTAATGATGAAAGTGAAGATTTGCTTAATGGTTAAGTTTCTTTGTTTTAATCCACTATCCAGCTATGTTAGATACTAAAGAAGGCTTCCCCACAACCCATTTGCATCTGCTTTGCCTGGTGGTTTCTATCAACCTACAAAGACTGGGACTTATTGGTGAGGGCAGCTGGACCACTCTGAGCGCAACTTAGAGAAGTGCATCTGGGGCGCCCTCTGTAAAGGACTCCTCTGGAAATAGCACCCCAGATAAGTGCACAAAAGCAAGACACCCTCGTGGACCTACTTCCTCCCGCTTTCAACAGCCCGCTGCCGAAGGTGAGGTCTCCTTCCTGTGTGTCTCGGAAGCTAGCGCTCCCTTAGGTAACAGCCCTGCAGCGGCCAGCACGCCCGTGTGCAGGCTTTCCTGCCAGCCTGCGCCAAAGGCTGTTCTCATTGGCAGAGACTCCAGGCCAGAGGAGTGATGGAAGGAAGGGTGCCCTTCCGGTTATATTACTTTAACGAGCGGCCTGGCTTAGGCATTATTTTCCCAGGTGGGGCAATATCTGCTTAATTACCAAGTTCTGTTTGTTTTAATCCAGCTATACTTGATATTAGAGGAGATTGTCCCACATACGCATCTTCTGTATCTTGAAATTGCAACTCTGGACAGCTCTCTTAATCCTTGTAGAGTGTCTTCCCTTCTTTTAATATCTTGGGTGAATTCAGGGATCACTAATGTGTTAACAAGAAGACGGATGTTGAATGTCATTTTCTCTGCTGTTCTTAATCAATTGGTAAAAAGTTCAGATTGCCAGGAATTTGGTTCAGGATCCTTCTGGACAGGGCAGCTTTATTGTTTTCTTGCTGTCTAGATGCTCCATAGACTCACCCAACCAAACATCTTACACACCTGCTTGGGCAACAGGTAGCTGTAGAGAGACGTTGGGTAAAATCCGTGCACATTATACTAGACTAGAGGCCCAGTGCATGGAATTCACAGGTCCAGCTTCATCCAAAAGGTCATCCAGATGGTGGTTCTGCTGTTCAATCTAATTAGCATATTAGCTCCTTATTATCTAGATATAGGGGGTCTTTTGGGGATGATGGGAATGTTCTGGAATTGGAGATGGTTACACAACATGGTGAGTATACTAAAAAGCACAATAATGTGCATTATAAAGCGGTGATTTTTATGTTGTGTAAATCACATCTCAATATTTTGAGGAAAGGAGTTTTTTAAAAATCAATGCTGTGAGTCCCTAGTAGCAGAGAGGCCTCTGAGCACATGCCCCTCGGGGCCTGTCCTTCAGGATGGCAGAGCCTGCAGCTGTGAAAGCCCCTTGGCGCCTGTCCCCTCTCAGCGTCAGTCCAGGCGCACCCCTTCCAGGGAGCGCACTCAGGTTGTGAGTCTTTGGAGGTGCTTCTGGGATGAAAAGGGAATAGTCAGCAAGTTTGAGACTCCTGGTTGTTGGTAGCCGTACTTTAATTGTCTCTGAATTGGCCCTGTATTAACTAGCAATACACCGGCCCTTTCCTCCCTTCGAAAGCAAAATTAATTTCCTCGCTGTAAAAAAAGTGTTTTTTAATTGCCTGAGCTGACAGCCATTATAAGAAGCAAGCATATTTCCCCCGGGTCTTTGTGAAATGAATTATGTTTATTCCTAGAGTGGGTGGGAGGTAGAAGAGAAGGCGCCTCTTCCGCTAAAATGAATAGAGCCTGTTCTTCAGGTATTGAGATGATTGGCTTAACGTTCACATGGGCATTTAAGGACAGGCCATGTATTTTAGGCATTTAAAATGAGATCAGTAAAAAAAAAATTAATATTGGGGCTATCATATTTTAGTTCAAATAACCACAACAGAGTTTTAATCATTCCTCTATAAAATCCCTCAACTCTCACCCCTTTTTTCTTTGCCAGTGTGTAGAATTTGACAGCAGTGTCGAGAGCTGAGGAGGAGAAGATGGAAAGGAGTCTAGCGCCTTAGAATCTCATAGCGTTCTCTGTGAGGTGACTTTCTGGTGGTGGCTCCATTTACTGGTTAAAGAAGATCCTAAAGCCTCCGATAGTTGCATCATGTCATACCTGAGCTCTGGAAGTGCTTCCTCCCTTTCCGAATTCCGCATGTCACATTTGCTCTTTGTAATTTGCATTTGTTTCCTGTTAGAACTTGAAAACCACATGGCCGCCATCAGTCCTGACTGACTGCCAACGAGGGGGGCGGCCGTGTCCCCACCTTCCTCTGAAACTCTGGCCTAATGGCAAAACTACCCCATGGTTAAGAGTAGGCAAGCTCTTGTTAATTTTGGAAAGAGCATTGCTCTCTCTCTGATGTCACTTTTATTGCCAAGAGGTGCGAGGCATTTAGTAGCCTGTCACCTTAAGATTTGTCTACATCAGATCTATCCAAACATAATATAAATGAGAAACCTCTGCTTATATTTTCTGATTTAAAAAACACACTTGCCGAAACCGGTGTGGCTCAGTGGATGGAGCGTCGGCTTGTGGACTGAAAGGTCCCAGGTTCGATTCCAGTCAAGGGCATGTACCTTGGTGGCGGGCACATCCCCAGTAGGGGGCGTGCAGGAGGCAGCTGATTGATATCTCATTAATATTTCTGACTCTCTATCCTTCTCCCTTCCTCTCTGTAAAAAATCAATAAAATATATATTTTTAAAAACACACTTAAATTTTAATATTGAGCTGAGAGTCCTTTATAATGAGTACATAAAGTGAATATTAAATAACCAGTAGAGTATGTTAAAGTTAACATTTCTGTTTTTATTTTTAGTGACTTATTTTATGGTATTGTAATCATGGCCTATCAACGTATTCTCAACAGTTTCCAGAGTCAGTTATGCTTATTTGCTGCTCCTCTTGTTTTCCCTGTAGCTCAGTTAAGAAAAACGTAGTTCAGCCCTGGCTGGTGTGGCTCATTTGGTTGAGTGCTGTTCCATGCACCGAGAGGCCGGCAGTTCGATTCCAGGTCAGGGCACATACCTGGGTTGTGGGCTCAATCCCCAGCAGGGGGTGTAGGAGGCAGCCAATTGATGTTTCTCTCATCAGTGTTTCTCTCTCCCTCCCTCTATCTCTAAAACCAATAAAAACATTAAAAAAAAAAAGAGTAAGGATTAAGTGAGTTAATATATGTAAAGTGGTTAAAACAGTGCTGGGCACGTAGCGCCATGTAAGGACTGCACTTGCCAATAAGGGAACAAGGCCCACCTTTTTTTTTTTTAAATATATTTTATTGATTTTTACAGAGAAGAAGGGAGAGGGATAGAGAGTTAGAAACATCGATGAGAGAGAGACATCGATCAGCCGCCTCCTGCACGCCCCCTACTGGGGATGTGCCCACAATCAAGGCACATGCCCCTGACCGGAATCGAACCCGGGACCCTTCAGTCCACACCGGTGTCGGCAAGGCCCACTTTAATGCTTGCACGTGCATGCCGTCGCCTTTCTTTGGCCACGTGCACACTGGACCGCTCTTCAGGTCATAGGGCACATGCCTCTCCGCACCCATTGTTACCTCGGTCCCCGTTTCTCATCTAGCTCCACCAGACAGACAGACTGCCTGTATCTTACACAGTGGACTTGTGCTGTAAATGGTCCACTCTCCCAGGGCCGAAGGCTTACATTGTGCAGAAAGCACTGTACAGAATAACACATCGATTTAATTTAAATGTGATGCTAACATGGCCATCACCTTGGGTGGTTTTTCACCTTGGAATCCAGTCAGGGTGTTACCTAACTTAGGGAACAGGGGACCGGGGTTTCAGTCCTCCCACACATTCTGCAGGTCAGTGGCGCGAGTGATGCTTACAGGAACTTCGCAGTTTCACCAGTTCTGGGTCCCTCAGGGCAGGGAACAGAAAGGGAAAGAAGGAACCAGGGACACACAGGCCTAGTTCTGTCGACATGGTAGCATTCACGACTCCGCAGTTCTTGGGGCCCGGACAGCTCCCAGGTGGGGGGCTTTCTCGGTGAAGAGGGGTGAAGTCATTGCCGTGAGTGGCTCCCAGCCCTAAGGCACGTGCACTGGTCCTATGTGCGTACCTATCTCTGTGTCTGGGCCGTGTGGTTATTTAGGAGGTTCATTCTGGCCTTAACCACAGCTGCTCTTTGGCTGAAAGCCAGCTACAGGATCAAAGCCCGCCTTAAAGGCCCAGACCCTCAGAAATTCACTAGACACTTTCTGTATTTGCTTTCTTTTTCTGCCAGAGAGAATGTTAAACCAGGAGCACTTCAGACAATCGGCAAGCCAGATCTCTCTAGCTCTAGAGCGCTTTATCAGAATTGTCCAAGTTCTGCCAAGCACCAATTTTAGCTTTATTTGGCCTCGTTTTTTAAAAGTGATTTTTTGGCAACTTCCACTGTTATGGTATAGAATTATATCGTTTCTGGGTTATGTTTGATGTCAAAACAATGTGTGTGTCCTTACAAAAATGAATTTACAACTAGTAGTAATTTACCTAAAGCTCTTCAAAACAGAAAATATTTCAACAGATTTTAAGATATTTAAGATGTATGTATGTTTTATGTGTATATATATATATATATATATATATATATATATACACATACATATACCATACACACACTTGTATAATTCAGTATTCTTAATCTAATCTGCTCTAATATTCCCCTTGAGGTTAAAACTATTCTTCTCAAACTTAAAGATGAAGACTTTTTGATAAGCCATTGAGTATGAACTCTCTGATTGAATTTCTCTAGGAATATGTATGGGGGAGAAAGTAGCCATAGGGTAATGACTATGGAAAATAGTAAATGATAGATGATGTCACTTGAGTTTGTTAGGAGGATTCCACAACATACATTTGCAACGTTTAGGAAAACGTGTGGTGTTTAAAGCGGACATTTACTATGTTGTTCACCAGCAGATACTCTGCAGAAAGTTTTTGACTGCGGTGTTAATAAGCCATTAAGATCAGTGCTGACCTCCACTCCTGCTTGTGGATTTCACCATATCAGTCAGTTCCTTTAATTTCTGTCAGAAATAGGAGCTGAATATTCTGACATGCCCTACGACACAATGGTTTGGTGGCATAGCAGTGGTAACGTTTTCTGTAATTTTTTGGGTTCAGGGCTGATAACTGGAATTTTTCTGAATGAGAAGAAACATTTTCAACTGTTATTGAACAATGAGTGGCTTTGGGAATTAGCTTTTGCTGCAACTTCATAATGTTTTCAGTGAATTCACTCCAAAATCACAAGGCCAATAAATCCTCACTTATATGCAAACCTTGCTTTGCAGTAAAGTCACTTGGACAGCTAACGTTTGACACGGAGGTTGTCAAGCTGCCTAATACACGGTGCTGTCAAAAGTCCCACCGAAGGTGAGACCTCCACCTGTGCACACATTTACCGCGGGGTGACTCCGAACACAAACCACCGTCCCGGCAGCAGTCTGGCCTCTGGTCTGAGCCCAAAGGAGACTCCCCTGTTTCAGGATCCATTTACTTGTGCATCTGAGCAGCTTACACCAAACCTTCAGAGATGAAGTAGTGAAATTTTATTACACAATTGCCCTTAACAGATGAACATTTAAAATTTTGATGAAAGGAACCTCAACCTGGCAAATATTATCCCTCCCCAGTCCATTCTTATTAGTAGACCTGTATTACACAAAAATTGTAGCCAATTATTATATTTTGAATATCATCAATAAAAAGTGTGGAAATTTGTTTTCTCTCTTGTTATATAAGTACCCACTGAATCTCCTCAATTTGATGTATTGACCCTCTGAGTCTAAAATACTTAACTAAATGGTCCTTTATTTATTAATTTAAATATATTTTATTTATTTTATTTTATTTTATTTTTTACAGAGAAGAAGGGAGAGGGAGAGTTAGAAATATCGATGAGAGACATCAATCAGCTGCCTCCTGCACGCCCCCTACTGGGGATATGACCGGAATGGAACATCAGTTGCTCAGTCTCTGTTGCCTCTCTACTTACACGTGTTGCTGCCGGACTCTCCAGTGCCTTCTGCTTATTCAGTGTGTTCTCCCTGCTCCCCTCCCCAGAGGACACACGCTGGCATCTGCTCAGTGAGCCAGTGGAATGGGATTAAAGTTTAGATGGAAGTGAAGGTGGCAGTTGAGCATTTGATGCAAGTGACATAATTTCCTGACTTACTGTTAATCCCTTCTGTGTCACCATTGTTGGGTTAGAGGGGCAAGAGATGACTTTTAGATTTTGATTTTTTTATAGAGAGGTAGGGAGAGGGATAGAGAGTTAGAAACATCGATGAGAGAGAGAAATCGATCAGCCGCCTCCTGCACACCCCCTACTGGGGACATGCCCGCAACCAAGGCACGTGCTCCTGACCGGAATAGAACCCTGGACCCTTCAGTCCGCAGGCCAACGCTCTATCCACTGAGGCAAACCGGTTTCGGCTGATTTTAAAAGTTTTGAGAGAAAAGAATTAATAGTTTGTAAAGCAATTTAGCATGATGACACATTATAATGCTAACTGTATAAAAATACTGGGAGGAAATTTACCAAAAGGCAGGGATAAAGGGTAATTTTGCCCTTTCAGTGGGCATGTTGCTTCCATGATAATCTTCCACATGTGTCAGTGAGCCGCGCTTGGGACAATGAACGTGATGTTTGGAAGGAGTGAAAGCGGTTTGGATGTAAAGCCAGCCCAGTGGGGCAAGCAGGAAGGCGCGGCTCAGCGGGGGAGCCCTGACCAGTCACATGTCCCCACGCTCTGGGCCCCTCTGCTGGCCAGAGTCCTGGCTTCCCCGGCAGGTCGTGCCCCCTCGGGGCCTGCGTGGATTCTTGACTCTCACAGCAGCCTCCGTGTGAAACTGTAGTCCAGGTTCATTGGCTTTTCCCTCGAGGCCATGGCTGTGCTCCTGGGAGAGGGGGTGGGAAGCATTGAGTCCTATGGCCCCGTGCCCTCCCCAGACCTTGGAAGATGGAGGGGTGGTGGGCGAGTCTCCCCTCCGTGGTTAGACCCCGGGATCTGGTGGGTTCCGGAGAGCTGGTTGAACTGCGCAGTGAGTCTCAGCCTGTAGTTTCTCCAATCCTGTGCTTGACAGACAGCCGAGCATTCCCACTGATCCTTTCCCTTGCCCTTCAGTCCGTGAGAGCACAGGAGTGATTTCTCCGGGCACTGCCCTGCCCACCAGCACCAGGTGGAGGGGGGAAGGGACATTCGGACCAGCATTTAGGGGGTGGACGGTAAGGTCCATCAGTGACTTAAGCAGAAGGTGAGAGGCCTCCATCTCATGAGAGCTGCTTGAAGGGGCTCCCTGCTCTAGACGAGGACCTTGGCCCCTCCCCTCCTGAGCGGCCTGGAGCAGGCCCGCCTGCCCTATGCTGAGTCCCAGGCCTCCTGTGCTGGGGCGGAGGCCAGGCTCTGGGGTCAGCACTGGCCCTGCCGGTTGAGTTTGGTGGACTTGGCCCTTTCTGCCATCTTTCCATTCTTGTTAGAGTCTCCCCGCAAATGGCCGTGACCTCCAGCTCCAGGCGTGCTCCAAGCCTGCACTGTGGCTTCAGGTCAGGGGTTGCTCCTTCCACACTCCCTTCTGCACCTTCTAGAAGCATCTTCCTGCTCTCTCTCCTCCGATGCTCCCTCTGGAGTGTTTGTAGCTGCTTCATTAGGGCTGAGAGAACGCCACCTGCCTGGGGGGCGGGCAAGTCCAGGAAAGCCGCCACCTGGACACGCAGCGGGGACAGATGGCGGGACGGAGGCTTTGGAAGGCAGAGTGGACCTGGGCCGCCTCCGGGTGGCGCACGGAGAGGGGCTCTGGGGGTGTCCTGGCTATTGGTGCGGAGCAAAGGAGAGAGGCGAAGGCTGGGAGGCGGCCAGGAGCCAGGCAGAGCCCCGGGGTCAGGACAGTCCGGACGTCAGCACCCGCTGCTGCAGGGACGCGCTGTGAGGTGCCCGTCGGCCACAGCAAGGCTGAGGGGGTTTTCTTCAGATGCTGCCCACGTGACCTGCCCGCTCGCTCACCCACTCACTCACCGGGCGGCGCCAGGCAAGGCTGGACGAGGTGGGCAGGCAGGACAGTGGTGACGGAGTCAGTAACTGAGAGGGATGCCTCGTGGCCTGGGCGCTCGGCTCCAACAGCAGCCGCCCTGGCCACCAGCCTGAGCCCTGGCCAGGCCGCGCCTGGACAGGAGGCCGCGCACTGGGCAGGCAGGTCTGGGCAGCCGAGAGCCCGCGGGGAGTCTGCCGGAGGCTCAGCGCTTGTTTGCGGCCTCACGTGGGAAACCAGGGAGCCTCCGGTAGCCACCATGGCGGACAGCTGGCTGCCGAGGGCCCTGGTCCCTGTGCCCGCCCTTCAGGCTGGCTGAGCACCTGGCACTGGGGTGGACCTCAGGCCGAGGTCCAACCTTCGCTCTGGGCCTCTTCCGTGCCCCCACGAAACTAGCACCCAGAGCAGGGCCTCGGGGGACACTGGCTGACTTGTTGCCGGGCAACCAGAGGCTTCACCTCCGCCCGGGCTCCCCTGCAGGTACCTGAAGGAGTTCCGCACGGAGCAGTGCCCGCTCTTCGTGCAGCACAAATGCACGCAGCACCGGCCCTACACCTGCTTCCACTGGCACTTCGTGAACCAGCGCCGCCGCCGGTCCATCCGCCGCCGCGACGGCACCTTCAACTACAGCCCCGACGTCTACTGCACCAAGTACGACGAGGCCACGGGCCTCTGCCCGGAGGGCGACGAGTGAGTGTCCGCCGCCCTCGGCCGCGCCCGCCTCCCGGGCCGAGTCTGAGCAACCAGCTCGAGGGTGCTTTGGGGGGCACTTGCAGCCTGTGGCCTGGATTTGGGGGGGGCCCTCTCCTTTTCCCACGTGCGGGAAACCCTACCCGGCCTTCCTCCTGCTGAGCCCACGGCCACGTCAGGACAAAGCGGCTCTCGCCGCCAGTCGCGTCCGCTCAGAGCCGGCACGTCCTGAGATGGATACGGGGCAGGCCGCCGGGATGCAGCTGCAGGGGCCACAGCTGAGTGACCCCGCCCCTTGTCCACGTTTCAGATGTCCATTCCTGCACAGGACCACAGGGGACACCGAGCGCAGGTACCACCTGCGCTACTACAAGACCGGAATCTGCATCCACGAGACGGACTCGAAAGGCAACTGCACCAAAAACGGCCTGCACTGCGCCTTCGCCCACGGGCCCCATGACCTCCGCTCCCCCGTCTACGACATCAGGTGCGCGGCTGGCGGGGGCCGGGCGGGCCTGGCTGCGGGTGCGGCGGGGGCCACACTGGATGGCAGGGCTGGCGCTCCGGCGCCCCCTCACGCCCCTCCCCCTTCTCTCCGCAGGGAGCTCCAGGCCATGGAGGCCTTGCAGAACGGCCAGGCCGCGGTGGAGGGCAGCCTCGAGGGCCAGTCCGCGGGGGCCGCGAGCCACGCCATGATAGAGAAGATCCTCAGCGAGGAGCCGCGGTGGCAAGGTAAAGGGGCCGCCGGCGCCGGCCCCGCCAGGCTCCTGCCCAAAGGATCGGCTCCCCCCGCCTCTGCAGGAGGGGGGCCCCTTACCTCCAGCCAGACAGCCCCAGGGCACTTCCCCAGTCATTCCTTTCCCTGCTCCCATCATCCCCGGAGCACCCCAGATTTCTCAGGGGCTCTCACACATGCATACTTGTGCGTGTGTGTAAGTACGCGTGTCCTTGGCCTCTGGCCTGGCTTTCTCGGTCTTCACTGGGAAAAGGCGCCCTGCTCAGACCTCTCTCGGGAGCCTCAGCTTCTAGACCAGTGGTTCTCAACCTTCCTAATGCCACCTCCCTTTAATACAGTTCCTCACGTGGTGGTGACCCCCAACCATAAAATTATTTTTGTTGCTACTTCATCACTGTCATTTTGCAACTGTTATGAATCGTATCTGTGTTTTCCAATGGTCTTAGGGGACCCATGTGAAAGTGTTGTTTGACCCCAAAGGGGTCGTGACCCACAGGTTGAGAACCGCTTTTCTAGACCCTTCCAGTCGCTTCTCTCCCCCCGCCCCCCACCTCCCACCCCCCGCCTGACCGCTGCCCCTGGCCGTGCAGAGACGGCTTACGTGCTGGGGAACTACAAGACGGAGCCCTGCAAGAAGCCCCCGCGGCTGTGCCGCCAGGGCTACGCCTGCCCCTACTACCACAACAGCAAGGACCGGCGGCGGGGCCCGCGGAAGCACAAATACAGGTTCCTGCCGGGGGGGAGGGGGGAGGGGGTCCCGCCGGGCAGCTTCCCCTGTGCTCCGCTCCGCAGTCAGGGCGCCAGGGACAGGCCCAGGGACAGGCGCAGGTCAGGGTAGCAGGCGGGGAGCCCACCTGGGCCTCGCAGCGTGAAAAGAGGATCTGGCGTCCGGTCCCCTGATCAGAGGGAGGCGGGGTCTGTGGGCTGAGCCTGGTGGAGAAGGGGGTGACTGTCCGTGGCCCCGTAGCGCTCGGTGGGAGGAGCTGGCTGACGGGCAGAGCTGGGCAGAGAGGCAGGGCCGCTTCCGGTCTCAGGGGCAGGGATCAGGTTGGCACCCTCGCATCCTGATCTATCTCCCCCCTCTCGCGGGACCAGGTCGTCTCCGTGTCCAAACGTGAAGCACGGGGATGAGTGGGGAGACCCCGGCAAGTGCGAGAACGGCGATGCCTGCCAGTACTGCCACACGCGCACGGAGCAGCAGTTCCACCCCGAGGTGCGCCTGGGCTGGCCGGGCCTTTCGGGGGGGGGGGGTGTGTGTGGCCTCACAGCCTCCTGGGGGAGCAAGGCAGAGCCCACCCTGACTCCACCCCGGAAGAGGGGTAGACCCACGGGCTTCCTTCCGGACCAGCAGTGCCTCAAGGGCCCGCCCCTTAATTCAGCCGCTTCCCTTGTCCTGAGCCCGCTCCCCAGGCCGCCCTCTGCTCTCAGGCTGTACCCCCCCTGACCCCTCCCCAGCCTCCTGCCACGGGGCTCAGCGCCCTGGTCATGCTGGGCTCTGCACCAAGTGGTGCGTACAATCCAGATCAAAACCAAAGCCCTGGACCAGTGGTTCTCAACCTGTGGGTCGAGACCCCTTTGGGGGTCGAACAACCTTTCACAGGAGTCGCCTAAGACCATCGGAAAATGCAGATATTGACATCACGATGCATCACAGTAGCAACATTTCATGGTTGGGGGTCACCACCACATGAGGAGCTGTATGCAAGGGTCGTGGCCTTAGGAAGGTTGAGAACCACTGCCCGGGACAGTGGTGTCCCAAACCAGAGCCAGTGAGCCCGCATGCCCGCCACCTCCCAGGCCTAGTCCCCCGCCCCTGGCCCCACGGCCTGGCCTGGTGCTGCCCTGTCAGCAGGCAAGGCCTTGTGTAGGTACGTGGAGGCCCAGGCTGTCACTTCCCTGGTCCCGTGGAGCCGGCGCCCCTGAAATAATGCACGGGCAGCCACCGGAAGTGGCTGCAGACAGCGGGGTGCAGTTAACCCAGCCGGGGTCCCAGGCCAGGATGCCCTGGGCGGGCAGGTGCTGGCCGCCGTCTTGGCTCTCTCCGTGCCCAGGGGCACGTCCGGAGGTCACAGGCCTGGCCAGACCCTGAGTGGAGAGCGGCGTGGAAGACGCCTCTGAGGGTGGGGCGGGCTGGCTCGGTCCCAGGAGGGGGGTGCCCTTGGCACGGGGTGGTGGCGGCTGCTCCAGGAGTTGGAGCAGGGAGTTGGTAGGGAGACACCTGGGGCAGCGGGACGGGAAGGAGCAAGGAGACGGCAGGCTAACGCGCCTCTGCCAAGCCTGACGCCGCGGCCTGCGTGTCCCTGCAGATCTACAAGTCCACCAAGTGCAATGACATGCAGCAGGCGGGCAGCTGTCCCCGAGGCCCTTTCTGCGCCTTCGCCCACGTAGAACGTAAGCCGCTCCCCTGTCCCCCCCCAGGCGGTGCCCTCCCTGCTCCCCCCCTCCTCCCTGAGCAGGCTCCGGCCGGGGGACACCTGCCAGGCCCTTAGGCAGCTGCCAGCAGCCACCCTTGCCACACGCCTGGCAGACATCGCTGAGCGTGGCCCTGCTGAGAGCAGGGCTGCCCCCTTCCGTCTGATTCGGGGCTTGGGCTCTGGAGTCCTTCAGTGGGGGCGCAAGTCCCCGCTCCCCGGGTCCCTCGCTCTGTCACCGTGGTAGTCTCCCCTTGCCTCCCTGAGCCTCGGTCTCATCCGTAAAATGGAGACTGCGGTCTCACCCCGTCTTCCCGGCGAAGGCCCGCCGCTCGCACAGCTCGCACACGATGTGGGCAGAGGAGGAGCCTTCCCGTTACCGCAGGGACGCAGGGTCCTGGGGAGGAGCCCGCGCGGCCGGCCCCGCCTGCCGACACCGCCCGTGTCTTGCAGAGCCGCCCCTCGGCGACGAGCTGCAGCCCCCCTCCGCCGTGTCCAGCCCCACGCAGCCCGGCCCCGTGCTGTACATGCCGTCCGCCGCCGGAGACTCGGTGCCCGTGAGCCCCTCCAGCCCACACGCCCCCGACCTCAGCGCTGTACGTGCCTGTCCGGGACGGGGGCGCCTGCCCCTCGTGCCCCTCACCCCTGAGCCTGGGCTGGGGGAAGGCCTGGGGCTTCTCCCCACCCCCCTTTTTTCATGTATGTTTTTATTGATGTCAGAGAGGAAGGGAGAGGGGGAGAGAAATAGACACATCAGTGAGGAGAGAGAATCAGGGACCGGCTGCCTCCTGCACGCCTCCCACTGGGGATCGAGCCCGCCACCCGGGCCTGTGCCCTGACCCGGAATCAAACCGTGACCTCCTGGCTCATAAGTCCATGCTCAACCCCTGAGCCCCGCCAGCCGGGCCGGGCTTCCTGCCTTTCGGCCCAGGGTCATTTTCCCTGTCAAAGGGGGGTGGGCGGGGCCTAGTGTCCCCAGAGCTGGCGTAGTCAGTCCGGGTAGTGCCTTCGGTCACCCTCGCGCCTCTGCCCTTCCCCTCCCCCCCCCTCCACAGCTCCTGCATGAGGGTCTGGGCCTCCTGGGTGGGCTGTGCCGTCGGCGGGTGGGGGGCAGGCCGGGTGCTGGCCTGCGTTGCCCACCAGCAGCCGCTCCTCCTCCCGCAGCTCCTCTGTAGAAACAGCAGCCTGGGCAGCCCGTCCACGCTGTGCGGCTCGCCGCCAGGCTCCGGGAGGAAGCCGCCGAGCCTGGAGGGCATCGTCTTCCCGGGGGAGCCTGGCCTGGCCCCCGGCGGCTACAAGAAGGCTCCGGGCTTTGAGCGGGAGGACCAGGTGGGAGCCGAGTTCCTGAAAAACTTCAAATGCCAGGTAAGGGGGAGGGGCGGCCGGGGGGGTAGCCCTGCAGCTAGGAAGCCCCTCCTCAGCCTCCGAGACTGAGCGGAATGAGGGGGGCCCACACCCGGCCTGTTCCTGCCCTGTGTCACCTCGATGTGGCTGTCCTTCATGGGCTTATTGACGCCAGGAGTCGCCCTGGGTGCCCAGGCTAGGGAGGGGAGCATGAGCGGGAGCCAGGTGGTGTGAAGGGGGGTGCAGGTGTCCCCGCAGCCTCAGGGAGCCGGGGCAGGCAGGGTGCTCGGGAGGACTCTGGGCTCAGGCCTCCATCGCCCCACATTCACCGCCTGCACTCTGACCCTCCTCAGGCCAAGTTAAAACCCCACTCCCTGGAGCCCCGGAGCCAAGAGCAGCCTCTGCTTCAGCCCAAACAGGTACCAGACTTCCGCCTCCTCTGGCAGCCGCTGGGGCCAGGCCGGCCAGAGCCCCTGGAGGCCACAGAGAGCGGGGGGCAGCTTTCCTCACGTGGAGGGCAGGACTGAGGTGGGGCACCAGCCCCAATCCAGACGGGGGTCAGGCCCAGAGCCCCTCATCTCTAGTCACTCATCAGCCAATCAAAAAATAACGCTTATTGAATATCAACACTGCCAGCACTGGGCTCACGTTCCCTCCCCCGAAGCAGGATTTAGGGGTGCGTGGCCCTGGAACCTCTGACCTTCCAGCTGTGTGTTGAGTGGGTGCCCCCCGCCCCCCACACCTGGCCGGGGCCTCCGGGTGGGCATCTCATTGCCTCTCTGCGCTCTCTCGTTGCAGGACATGCTGGGCATCCTCCCGGTGGGCAGCCCCCTGACCTCCAGCATCTCTTCCAGCATCACCTCCAGCCTGGCAGCTACTCCCCCCAGCCCCGCGGGCACCAGCAGCATCCCCGGCATGAATGCAAACGCTCTGCCCTTCTACCCCACCAGTGACACGGTAGAGTCGGTCATAGGTAATTAGGCCATTTCTGTTGCCAAGTCCAGGCCTGGATCTGGACCCAGAGGCGCTAGGTCTCTGGAGTGAGGCTCCGGCGTTAGAGGTCGGACCGGGGACCGGAGGGCAGGCACTCTGGGCCTTCGAGCTAAAGAGGAGACCGCCCCCCGGTGCTGGGCCAGGACCAGCCGGAGCCCAGGCGCCCCTTCCCCTGGCACGTGTGGCCTCCTTCCACGTGTACCCCACAGCGCCCCTCCCTCCCAACTGGTCTCCTCGTGCCGTGAACGAGCTGCACAGCGCCCTCGGGGTCCCTGGCCTTCGAGGCTACGCTCTTCCCCTTCAGAGTCACTGAGGGGCGCCACTTGGTGCCCCGTCCTAGTGTAGAGGCGGGGCCTCCAGACCTGACGACACCAAGGAGCGACACTGCCCCCCCCCTCACTTCTGGGCCGGTCAGCAGCGGGGAGAGCACCCCCTCTGCGTTAGCCACTGCAGGCCAGAGACTAGCCTGCCCTCGGTAGCTCAGAGATGAGACGTGTGAACCCTAACATCCGGGGTGTCCAGGAAGGCTTCAGAAAGGAGACCCCGGAGCTGGACTTGCTAGGCAGACAGCGTCGGGGCTCGTGTGACAGGAGCAGCCCCGCCCCGGGCCGAGGCTCGAGAGAGGACGGTCCAGTGGGACTGAGCGTGAAGATGAGGCGGGGGCAGGAGAGGAGGTGGTGAAGGGCAGGTGGGTTCCCGCGGCGAGGCCCGGAGCTGGGGCGCGTGTCCCGGCGGCCGGAGGCTCAGACCCGCTCGCTCTGCCCCCAGAGTCCGCTCTGGACGACCTGGACCTCAACGAGTTCGGGGTGGCCGCGCTGGAGAAGACCTTCGACGGCGGCGCCGTGCCCCACCCGGGCAGCATCACCATGGGTACGGGCTGCGGGGGAGGGGGGCCCGCTGGCCCGGGGGGTGGCGTGGCCCCGGGCTCCCCGCTCACCGCCCCCGCCCCCCGCAGGCGGCAGCTTGTTGCAGAGCTCTGCGCCCGTCAACATCCCCGGCTCCTTGGGCAGCTCCGCCTCCTTCCACTCGGCGTCCCCGTCCCCTCCCGTCAGCCTCTCCTCGCACTTCCTGCAGCAGCCGCCGCAGGGCCGCCTGAGCCAGGCCGAGACCCCGTTCCTGGGCACCTCCGCCTCCCACGCGTCTTTGGGTAAGAAGGGGTGAGGCTCACTGCCTGGGACAGGAACCGGGCGTTTGGCTGGAGACAGGGCAGGGGGGTGAGAGCAGGCTCGGGTGGGCGTGCGGCAGGCCCCTGTCCCGGCCTCCCTTTCTGTGTGAGCTCAGTCTCTGCTCGGGTGCTTGTGCTGCGGGACGGATGCGGCGGCACCGCTCCTGGTGGCTGGGAGGCCCCAATGCCCAGTGAGCAGCTAAGGCGCCAGGGCCTGCTCCTCATGTCAGCGTGGCAGCTCTCCCAGGCACCCAGGGTTCCGGAGGCAGGCTCACCGCAGCCGGTCATGGCCGCCTATCCCAGGAGGCTCCCAGCCACTGGTCACAGTGCCTGTCCCAGGAGGCTCAGCCACCGGTCACGGCGCCTGTCCCAGGAGGCCAAGGGAGAGGTTTGACCAGCTCAGCCCAGGCTCAGCGTGGCCTTCCTGGAGGGCAGAGGCCACAGAGAGACCCTGCTCCGGGCCCTAAGGCCTTGGCTGGACGGGGGGCTCCGGAGGGCAGGGCCAGGCGTAGTGGTGGGAGGTGCGTGCAGACCTGTAGCTCGCTACCTGCCGCCTCCCTAAACAGCAGCTGCTACTTCCCCCTCCTCCCCTTCAAGCTCAGAAACCCCTTCCCGGAGGGGCTGCGCACCCCGGGCCCTGAACTCTGCCCTGGTTTGGAGCCTCGCTCGTCTCACTGCAGTCAGGGCGGCACAGGGATTTTAGCCCCTTTTCAATTGGTTTATTTTTCGGGGAGTTGGCTTTCCGTTATGTTTCTGGTTTCCGGGTGCAGCAGAGTGGCTGACGGCATATACTTTACACGGTACCCGATGTCCCGCCCGGCACCGTGCGGTTATTAGTCTGTGGACCACATGCCTGCGCCGTGCTCTGCTCCCCAAGCACCTGCAGTTAGAAGTGCTTGTTCTGAGTTGTCACTGTCACTGTCACTGTCAGCCCTGGAGGCTCAGCTTGTCTGACTTGTCCCGTTCTGAAGGCCAGCAGCTTGCTCACTGCCACCCCTTCCCTCCCCGGCGGTCAGAGCAGTGTTACAGGCACAGGGTGAGCTGGACGGTCCCTGTTGGTCTGGCGCTGTGGCCCTGAGGGAGTCAGGGGACAGGCATGAGGTCATACGTAGAGCAGTGTGTGGAGTCGGAGGGCTTGGGCTGGGGTTCAGAGTGAGAGGAGCCGCACTGAGAGGTCAAGAGGGCCCTCTGCGGGGAGGAAGCGGGGGAGAGGGGAGAAAAGGAATGGGGGGGGATGAGTGGTGATGGGAAAAAATTAATAAAGTGTTTTTAAAAAGAGGGCCCTCTCTGAGGAGTGGCTGCTCTCCGAGAGCCAGTGCGCCCAGTGAGGAGAGCGGGCGGGCTTGCTGCTGGGATGGAACGGGTGCGGTGCCGCTGGTCCCGCCTCGGCCAGGCAGGACACACCGTCTTGCTGCAGGCACACTGGCAGTGCTTGGAGAACAGAGTCCGTTTGGTCTCAGAAACCCTGGCGGGATGAGGGGGAGAGGAGGCTTCAGAGGCCTTAGAATAAAGGGGCAGGACGAGGCCAGGGGAGCTCTGTGCCCTGCCCTGGAAGCAGGGCTGTGCCGGGACCCTGAGCGGGCACAGTGTCAGCCAGTGGAGAGAGAGTGGGTGCGGGCATGAGTGCCGCCTGGCAGACTGGACAGGAGGCTGAGTTAAGCAGCCGGGCCCTGGCCTCCACTCTCTGCCAGGAAGCGGGTGGCCGCGGGCCGCTCTTCCTGTGCCACCGCTCTGCCGGCGTCCGAGGCCCGGCCTGCTGCTCCCGACGCCCGGCCTCCGTGTAGCCTGAAGTGACCGCCAAACTGAGCCCCACAGGCTGTTCTCCCTACCGCTGCCCGGGGCGAGTCTCCCCTCCTACCATTTAGGTGGCAGCTGATAAGTAGCAGCTGGCATCACGGTAGGTCTGACTCAATGCAGACCCCCCGGCCTGGCACTGGCAGGCCTGGCACCGCGGCCCCCGGGAGCCTGGCAGGGCCGGGCGGGCTTCAGAGCGCTGAGCTTCCTCCCTCCCCGGGACAGGTCTGAATGGCATGAACAGCAGCATCTGGGAGCACTTTGCCTCCGGAAGCTTCTCCCCAGGCACATCCCCTGCCTTCCTGTCAGGACCGGGGGCGGCCGAGCTGGCGCGGCTTCGGCAGGAGCTGGAGGAGGCGAACGGCACCATCAAGCAGTGGGAGGAGTCCTGGAAGCAGGCCAAGCAGGTACGGCCGGGGCCGGTGGCCTCCCGCCCGGGTCCCGCTCCCAGGGCCCAGGGGGTGGGGGCCGGGGCCGGAGGACAGCAGAGATGTGGCTTGTTCTCCTTCCCCTGGCGGGAGCCCGGGCAGCTCTGGGCTGACCACGTGGTCCGGCCCCAGCACCGTTTGGCCTCTCCCAGAAGCCCACTCCAGGGCTCAGGCCCAGGTTCTAGGTTTGAGGTGGCCTCTGTCTGGGGGCAGCCATTCTGGGCCCGCCCTCTTCCCTGTCCACGGAGGGTCTCCTGCAGGTCCCGAACCTCCCTCCTCTGCATGCAGCGTCAGCGTCCTCCCTGCCCTTCCCCAGACAGCGGCTCAGCTCCCTAGCTGGCCCCCAGAGCTCCGCTCCTCCCGGGGACAGGGTGGGCAGGGTGTGGAGGGGGGGCAGGGCCGCCATGACCGGGTGCTGCGTTTGGCCCACAGGCTTGCGACGCCTGGAAGAAGGAGGCGGAGGAGGCGGGCGAGCGGGCCAGCGCGGCGGGCGCCGAGTGCGAGTTGGCCCGGGAGCAGCGGGACGCGCTGGAGGTGCAGGTGCAGAAGCTGCGGGAAGAGCTGGAGCGGCTGCACTCGGGGCCCGACCCGCAGGCCCTGCCCGCCTGCTCCGACCTGGAAGCCCTCTCCCTCTCCACCCTCTACTCCCTCCAGAAGCAGCTGCGGGCCCGCCTGGAGCAAGTGGACAAGGTCAGCCCGCAGGTCCGGGGACGCTGGGCGGGGTGGAGAGGCCACAGCCAGTGTCTGCACGCTGGTGGCTCCTCCCGGCTCCAGGGACGCATCCTGCGGGAGGGGAGCTCACTCCCTGGGGAGGGAGAAAGCAGGAGGTGGGCCCGTGCCCCCCAGCACTTTTGAGGGCAGGCGCTGGCCTAAGTCACTTCCTGCTGGCTTCTCCTCTGAGCTCTGCACCAACCAGCAGACGTTCCAGAATGGGGAGGTCCCCAGGTTACCCTGGCTGCACCCCGCAGTGCATGAGGACAGGGAGGTAGGGGAGGGGTGGCCATGCACCCGCAGGGCTGTCGGCCCTCTCCAGCCCCGTGGTTCTCATTTGGGGACCTGGGCCACTACAGGATGAGGGCGAGGACAAGCCCTCCCTCTCCATGTGAATGGCCTGACCCTGACCTGTCAGCCAGGGCCTGCAACATGCCTGAGCGCCGTGCCTCAGTTTCCTCTCCCAAAGGGCTGAAGTGAGAGCTAAGGAACCTTGTCCGACCCACGCCAGGCCAGTGACACGTCCCTTTCCTCGCTTTCCCCGCAGGCCGTGTTCCACATGCAGTCGGTGAAATGCCTTAAGTGTCAGGAGCAGAACCGAGCGGTGCTGCCGTGCCAACATGCCGTGCTGTGCGAGCTGTGTGCCGAGGGCAGCGAGTGCCCCGTCTGCCAGCCAGGCCGGGCCCATGCCCTCCAGTCGTGACCCTGTGGGCCCGGGCCCGGCCTGGCTCACATCTTCCCACCTAGGACTTTTTAAAGTATATATATATATATATATATGTATGTATGTATGTATGTATGTATGTATATGTATATGATTATGTATATGTATACATCTCCGTGCGTGTGCAGGTATGCGTGGGCGACCAGTGTGACAGTGTCTGTGTGTATATCTGTGTGTAGATATAGACACACACTTTAAACAGACTTACCAAGCACTTTTTAAAAGAAGAAACTATTTTGCAGTCCTCCCCTCCCCCTCCCTCCCTCTCCTCCCACCGCCTCCGGCAGGGGGTCCCGAGGCCGATCTGTCTCTTTTATATTAGGACTAACTATTTTTAACTTTTCTGGGCCTGAGCAAAGGAGGGGGGAGCTGGAAGGGGCGCGTGGGAGAGGGGAGGCCCTCAGGGCAGGCCCTGTCCCCCCACCTCTGAGGCCAGGCCCAGGGGCTGGGGGGCCCGCGGGGAGGGCTGGGCCCAGGTAGCCCCGCTGCCAACCCAGGCCCTTGAAGCCCGCGAGGGTGCAGGCCTGGGAGTCGCACCCTCAGGTTCCTGAGGCAGGGGGTGCGCCTCTGTCCTCCCCGGCTCCCGAGCGGCCACCTGCCAGGCTGGCACTGCCCTCTCCGCCACCCCCTGCTGCCTTCAGCTGCCCCCCTCTGGCACGGCCAGTGCTCTCCGCCCCTCCCTCTGGCAGCTAGCAGGGCCGCTGGTGGGGAGGAGCTGCGGACCGAGGACCAGGGGCTCAGGCCCTGCCCTCCCCCCGCCAGGAGGGGCTCCGAACGCATTCCTTGGTGCTCTCTCGAGTGCAGCTGACGTCCTGCCGGTTCGGCACGGCGCCCGTG